>JAQFYC010006708.1:0-11734 GCA_034694165.1 Tomocerus mixtus
AAATGTCGATGCACATGGATCCACATCTTATGCTCCCTCTTCATTTTCCATTCCCATTATCATCAGTTTTATCAAAGTTTTTGTCCTTGTTGAGCACACAACTTTTCATTGTTAACTTACATCATCGGGTTTTCTAAGGACTTTTTCAGTAGGTAGGTACTTTGCTTTATGTTTAACAATCCTCCTTGCAGTATCTCTGCCAAAGATACACCATTCGGTGCTGCCGACATCCTTTGTAAGTGCCTATAACCTTAGGACACTTTTTAATAACATGGGGAAACTTTGCTAAAAAATATATGCTTAAGCAAATCAAGAATACGCTGCACGATGCATGTGGCAATAAAATTGAAGGACACGCCAAGTGTGCTTTCTTGAGAGAGAAAGGCAAAGAAAGTCATTATACGTAATATAATACTCTACTTTACGCATCGTTAGTGACCAGACCACACCACTCTAGACCAAGACCACCACCTAGACTGTAGACCAAGACTTTTTTGATTAAATCAAAGTTGGGTTGCACCCATGGAATTTATCTTCTTTCGGTACCTGCCACGTTGCTTTTTGCATTCTTGATGTTGATAGCGATAGCAATTACGTCAAAATTTTGAATTACTGCCTTCTGGAAACTAATTTTTTAGCAATCTTATTAATATCTTGAAGCTTTCTATATAATGGAAGAAAATTACAGCGATTACATACCGCAAAGTGTGTTGGTTAGAATAGCGTACGCATATGATATAAATACTACATATAGTAGTAAATATTTATTGTGTTCTTGTACCGTTAAATAACAATTTGTTAACTTGTTAGGTACAAGGATGATTTAAAACTCAGTTGTAGTAATACTTTCCCCAATCCCCATATCTAAATCCATTATGGATCATTTTTATTTAAAACCACCTCAATGCATCTCATTCTCATTATGCCCCGCCACAGCTGCTATGTTCTGCATACCTAGGTAAAAATTATATTGAGTGTGGCTTTGTTACGATACTGCAGGAATTTGCAACATTGCAACTCTGATCCAGAAGGAATACCTGTATGTTTGTATATTCCTGTACTTGTCATGTTAAAATAAAATAATTAACACGTACTTTCTCCACGCATATGTGATGAGAATAAATTATGACATGTTCGTTGATTTTGTATTTGGTCTTTGCAATTGTTTTAGAGCGTGGAGTAATTGCTAATTTAATTATATTATAATATAGGCGAATGATCCAAGAAGTCAACTGGCAACGAAAAAGTAAGCAGACAGGAGCTGGAGAAGAATTAAAAATTCTGGAGACATCCTGGGTGGGCTTGGTTAGTAAAAACTATGAGATTGAGCGAGCCTGCATAGAATTGGAAAATAGAATACGAGAAGGCCGTATCGAAGTTGCGCGAAGGAAAGCAATGAGTGTCGACATGAGGCCCCCAGAGGAAGGAAACTAAAACTGTAATTTATAGTATTCCTCATAATATATTGTTCTATATGTAACTAAAAGTAAGTTTATTAAAGTTTTTCTACTAGATGTATATCAGCTAAGATTTATGAGATTGAATTAATTACATTGTCAACTACTTCATGAAAATAAAGACGCAGACCGTGAAGGCGGCGAAGTAAGTAAATTGATCCAACAACTGTAGCGAATAAGTTTACTACTTGTATAATACTACGTATAATTTCATTAATTTGTGATGTAGGTACCCAAATTCAGTGGCATGTATTTTTAATATTAAGCATTAGGAAAGACATTTATGGCGAGGGGAATACATGATAATATAATATAATCTATTTTTAGCATATTAGGATGGATCCGTTAAGTAAGACATTTAAAAGGGTGTTAAATTCAGTATACGTACAGTACTACTATATACCTAAGTATTATGCTACATAGAGGGAACGGAGAAAGTATTGCAGTCACTTGTTGAGGAATAGTAAATGATAGCACACATATGTAGGTATGTATTATTATTATTACATAATATTATGTTATTGGAGTCCGCCATCATATCATATCATATATCATGGATATTTAATTTGATGTGTTTCATTATAGTCTATGTATAGTAAGTAAAATAAGAAATATGGAAAATATCAACACAGATGGAGGTTACAAGTTACGAGGAAGTACACTTATAGTATAATGTACAGCAGATTGATAATACTTATAAATAATCATCGAAGATTTTCACAAAGAAATGTACAACTCCCTTAATTGGTTAACAATGAAAGAAGAATAGATAGATAGCATTATTGTAAGGATTTGATTGATCGAGACGAGAGTACAATAAAATGCTAAATGTACATATGTGTAAGCATGTAGTACAAAAGAGATAGTTGATCTCCTTCGGGACAGTACAGAGTTACAAAGAGAAAAAGTTATAAGAAGTTAGTGAAACGAAAACTGCTTCATTAAAAGAAAGTATAGTATTATTACTTATATTTGGAAAGGAAGAAAGAAGGGGATAAAGCTAGCTCGTCAAGTCAATCTTTTATTGAAACCTTTGACTTAACGAAAAGCTTCACCAGCTCATTCTCAAGTTTTTTGACTCTAGATTCGTACTTCTTTTTCATATCTTGCAGGCTAAAAACAAGTTGATGATTGCATGAGTTAAGGTCTTGAATTATTTCCTGTAGCTGATGCTCTCTCAACTTAAATCCTTTTTCAATTTCAGCGAAATTCTTATCAAAGTTAAGTATAAGTTCGTTGCCATTACTATCTAAGCAACTTTGTAAGTATTTGATTCTATTTTGATAGGAATCTTCTTGACTTTTAAGACTTTTTAAACTTAACTCTAGCGAATGATTCTGCTTTTGCAAGATATACATTCCGGAGCGGTAGTCTGAGCGTTCTTCTCTCAGAGACATCAATTCTTGCATTAGGACTGCTGTCTCCAAATCCTTTCTCTTCGGAGAAAGCATCATTGTTGGTGTTGGCGGAATGTCCGGCAAGGACCAGCAGGAATTTAGCGGGAGTATTGTGTTCGTCGTCAGGACTTTCTCCGTCTTTAACTTGATGATCATCTCTCGGATTTGTTGCTCAGTGGATCTTTGTTTAAGCTTTTGGGTCTGTGGGCTCTGTTGTGGCTTTTGCTGCGGTTGTGGGGAAGCTGAACAGGAAGATGGGTAGTCCAGGTCCTGGCTCATTGACATCGAACTGAAAACACACCGAAAAACAAGAAAAACTTTTCTTTAAACTATTCTTGATATAACTTTAGTTTTTCTTTTGCTGTTAGTTTTGGTTGGGTGGTTTGGCTTTGTAGGGGTACATTGCAAATTGCAGTTTAACTTTAGTTTTGTTCTGCTCAATGCAATGTGCTTTCCTTTCTCCTACTCTTCTATCTAGGTAGCGTAGCTAGGTATTGTAGTTATTTTCTCATTTAAGAAGGAAAGTTTTTGTAATTTGTACTTGGTTCTAAACAACATAGGACAATGGCATCGGTTTGGAATTACTTTTAAGTAGAGAGCTACCAGTGCATTAAATAACATGTAATACTCTGAAGACTTGAGGCTAATGTTAATGTAGCAAAAACTCAACTACGTAAATATTACAACCTACTTATGTACAGTGCAACCGCATATAAGGGATCCACTGGGTCCGAGTATAAGGGGAAACCTTATACAGTTCTTAACACCCTGTGTGGTTTTTGGTTTATATGTAGGTTACCGTACTATGTAGTATATAAAGGATACCCGCTACTAAAGTATTACGGACAGATTTTTCCGATCCCGCAGATTCCTTATATTAGGTTAGCACTGTAAAGGCACCTAAGGTAAAATAAATTGGTAGCTCTTAGTTCCTAGTTTCCTATATGGCTAATAGCAATGTAGTTCAACATTATAAGTCAACCGCAAATAATAAGGTTAAAAATGTATTGGAAATTACATGCTCTGACTACAAATGTCATTAAAAAGTTGTCGAGAACAGAAAAATCTCGAAAGTTATGGAAAAACAAAAATTACGCCGTTGTGTATCAGTGTGCCACTGTAGCATGCGTTGTCTCGCGTGTGTGTACTCTGTGTGCTGTATACGTATGTACAAATACATATCTATGAAAATTGTATAGCTTGTGAAAGTTATAAAATATTTCACTAGAGACAATAAATGACAAATTGCAGTGCACTCGATGGGTTCCTGCAAAATTCATTTCGGAGATAAACAAAGTGACAGATACAGTAACAATAAGGTAGCTAGCAGAAGTAAGCCACTACTCTCTGTCTCTTCGCTACTATCAACTATTATATCACATTACATTATTCGACTAGTCTACTGAATATAATATACCTAATAGAATTGCAGCCAACTACTATAGTAGTATATTTATGTGCCATAGGATCATAGACCAGCGGATAGTAGTTCAGAATAGAAAATAGAACTGAGAATGGGAAGAGAGATAGGAGATTAGATAGATAGAGACAGCACACAGTTGTTGTTGTTACTGTTATGTTAGTGTTAGCTTTAGTATGCACATGCTACATATTATTCTATAGAAAGTTTTTTAATAGAATGCCTATGGGAAATTGACAACACACTCAAACATGCATTAATCTTGACACTATAATAATATAATCCTCCTATACTCTTTTAACTCTAACTACAGATCACATTACATTCCAGCCAGTTCCAGTGCTCTACAAAACTACAAACTTCTGGTTACTATTCACAGCTATTTAAATAGTACATATTGAAGCTTTCAGTTTTCTGTTGCATACCATATCTGTACAAATACGGGATAACGGAAATGGATACTATTTTCTACCACTATTTAACTAGCTCATTGGTATAGATACATTATTATACACATAAGAAGCTAGTACCTATGCAGGCTTAAAATATAGATACATAGTAAACAGTACACAGTAAGTATAGGAAGCAGTTGTTTCTATTTGTACATAGATAGAAGATACATAAATAGTCTCTCTCTTTCTCTCATCCTCATCTCACAACAGTCTTTCGAGCTATGATATAACATAAATCCCCTGAGAAGAGGCAATGCTCTGTAGGTAGGTTTAGGTAGAGGAGTAGTAAGTAGTTGAGTAGTAGTATTAGTGCTGGAGAGAGACAGCAGAGCTAGAAAACAGCGTAAAGTCTATCGGATCGTCTTGTAGAAATTGTGGGGAAAATACTGAAAATACTATCAGTGATAGAAAGGGACTCTCTTCTCTCTTTACTAGAGCAGAATATAAATGTATGTACATAGGCACAGGGCTATGGACTTCGGCTCACTCACATCACAATCAGTTCTTCATGCTTTTCTACTACGGCATGGCATGGTAAACGAGCTTGTGTCTTGCCTATGTAGGTCTAGACCTAAAGAGCCCAAACCAAACCACCATACCATACAGATAGTATGCCAAAAGAAGCCTAAACTAGAGTAGGTACCTAGCGCTACTACATAACATACCATACACTAAAGAATATCGATCCCTTAGACTCTTAGGAGTAGGCACTACGTATGTTGTGTATGTATTCAGTATTCTGAAGAGTAGGTAGCCTTAGACTTTAGACGGTACTGTAGAGACCCAAACCCAAGCGAGCGACGGACCGGGTTGTAGGCTTCTAGGTTCTAGGGTAGACTCTCAGACTAGTCACTTCACTGTTCTCACTACTCTGTCTCACAATCATTCCTGGAATGCGGTATGTAATCTAAAGTGAACACTGAGCAGTGTCTATAATGTACTATACTCTTTTTTACGTACTCTGGCACAGATATGTTCACTTCTGATAGGTTCACTCTAAAAAGCTACAGATAGTAAGCACTTACGGTATGTTATGTAGTACCCTACACTTACTGCACTACACTCATCGCATTCATATCATATTATATAAGAAATGACTACGTATTACTTTTACCATAAGTAAAGTAAAGTAAGACTATGTACATATTAGAATTTTACAACTCTATGTACTGACTACTGACTACTTACGGTACATAGGGACTCATTCAATTCCACCATACCAGATCAGACACCCAACTCATATGTATCATATTATCGTAGTCGGGGATCTATATTATTTGTATATGTAAGTAATGTATGTTATGTATGTACGCAGAGTAAAGAATAGAGATAAGTAGAACGAAAATAGGATGCCAGGCCAGCCAGGTCAGGATGTAATATACAAGTTTGAGTGGAGTTGGGTCGGGATCGGGTCGGCGGCTTTGCGTAGCTCTCTTAAATAAATTCAAATCAACTTACATAAAAACAGTCAGTGCGAAGAAAAATAAAATCGATGTGGAATTCAAAAGCAAATCACACAAAGGATGTAAATATCACCTAAGCGTAAATTGGGATGTCTAAGTCTAACACAGGACCACAAAACAACATATAAAGTCAACTCAAGTTATGTCAGTAAAAAAATAGCTTGCTTATTCTAAATAGACAGAAAATTGGGCAAATTACAGAACAACAACTAAACTAGTAAACGAAGTAAAGATGTTGTGTGAAGACTGAAGGCAGACAGGCGAGGCAGGCATATTGTATGTATATAGGGCAAAGGGTGAAAGACAAGGGAGAGTAAAAGGCGCATCTAATTCAATTTTGCGTATGAAATGAACTAGAAACCCCACCATCACACAACATCACACCGCTTTTTTCTTATGAAAATTATTCATGGGCTGGAGGTTGTCTTAAAAAATCTCACGGGAATCATGAACACGTACATGTATGTATATATGAATAAATAAGCCTTGTGTGACATTTTCTGTGTGACTTGTGCAAGTGTGTTTTGATCTAAGTGTGAGTCTGTGTTCTCAAGATTGACTCAACTCAACTCACTGAACAAAATAGAGTACACAGCAAGTTCCTGGATTACTGAAGCATAAGGGGCCCTGGGGCTTATTACTTTTCCGAGGCGTTGTTAAATATTAAACAAGGAGAAAATTGGCTTTAAGAAACTATAAATATGTAATAATATGTTGTTGCTGTAAATATCTGTGTGTATAACATGCATATTGTAAGTGTATAGGACAATATACTCAAGCAAGTGACTTTAAACAAGTGTAGCATAGCATAAGGTAAACTAAGTACCTAACTGTGTATACATAGATTCATTCTATTGTGTTATTTTCCATGTGTGTAGAGCACAGTAGTGTACCTAGTACCTACTCTGCAGTACAGTACAAAGTATCCAAGTACAAACTACAAAGTACACTTGAGTTCTCTTTGTGCTTGTCATGCGAAAGAATTCCCTGGAAAAGCACTTTATTTTTATCTATAGGTACCTTAAAGCTTACATACACTTACATACTGTACATACCCACACAAAGATCTTTTGTGCGGAGAAAGTTGGTTGCCCTCCACTGTTAATATATTATAGTGGCACAGCATGGTGTTTATTGTGCTCAAAGGGATTGTTGTATGAATGAATTTGTTTTTAATGGTAGCTAATAATAAAATGAGGTGTAAGTAAGTTGTATTTGCGTCTCACTCACCTGGAGGATTGGGATTGGGATTGACTGTAGGATTGGTAATGAATACTGTCTCTATTGCTATTGTTGAGGTAGGTCTTGGCAGCACTTTCCGCCGTGTTCCGATTCTCATTTGCTTTCTGTAGTAAATGCATGACGTCCATATTGTCTGACGAGGAATAGTTTCCGATACCCGCAGCTCGGCAATTTGCTAGAAGTTGTCCTAACTCCGACTCCAGCAAGGCAACCAGTATATCATACGCTTCGAAACAAGAGTCACTGCAATAAATCAGACAGACAGAATGGAACACATAATAAGTCGATATCAATGCATTAGTTATTCATGTGAAAAATCATTGATTCAAAATGAGAGAAAATGAATAAATGTAGGCATGAAAATAAGTGTAAGCAGAAGCCCTGGAATGGAATGACATGGAAAATTGCTATACCCTAGAATACAAAACACAACAAATTACACTTTCCATAAATAAGTACTAGCGAGAATAGTATTTTAACAATTCATTGTTTTCCCTTCCCCATGATACAAATTGGAAATTGCACCCAAGCCTGGGAAAGTAGTTTTTGCCAAATACAACCACACGAAACCGCCCCTCGCATACTGTACAACCTCCTGAATAAATAGATTTACAATTGAAGCGGGTAATCGCCGTATTTCCGCGAATAAATATACTTATACTCTTTTGCAATATTCAAAAATGTTTTCTACTTACAATCCTGCCTTTGCAATTTTCCACTCTAATACATTTTACTTTCACCTCAAAGTAATCATTGTCCTGCTAACAAAGCGTACAAAGTACTGTACAGTAGTTCAGAGGAAATGGTAGGTACTCTCTTCCTCTTCCTGCGTGAACATTTCATCTTATTACAATTGCACTTAGGGAAAGCCAGAAATTCATTAGAATAAAATCATTCCGTTTGTGAGAGATCTCTTCATTCGGAAAGCTTCCTAAGTGAAAGTGCTCTACATTTATTTTTCAATGGAATTGCAAAACAGAGAACTCCTTCCTAAGCTCTTGGTCTTCAAAACAATGAAGAAACTTTGATCAATTCCCTTGAGAATGACAGCTATACTTACTCTTAGTCAAATAGTCAACGAGCATTCATTATTCATCGTAGTATTAATAACAGAAATATTAATAAATTAAATCCTTTGAAAAACTTTCTCCAGCAGTGCTCCAGATGATAAAGTTGATTGCTTATGCAGAAAAGGGTTAAAATTAATGGAAAAACGATTTATTAAATTAGATCGTACCTTTTCACGAGCCTTTCTATTTAAGCATGAGTTAACCTTATACTTTGGTATAGCTACAGAAGAAAATATCGACATTATTATTGAAGGAGAAAGCTCATTGCAAAATCTCATATCCTGGGCTGTGTTATATGAAACAAAGATATTTTATTATAAGTACCTACCTCGGTAACAGACTGCAATAATTTTCAGCGGATACCTCTTACTGTTCTCTTTGGAGAAAGCAATATCCATCTTAAATAGCTGGAATAGAAAGACTGTTAAGGAGTTAGACTGTTGGACTATATAACAGCGGTTGAATACGTAGGAGTTAGGTAAAGGGTACTTTAGGAATACGAATGTTAGATTAGATGAGAACTGCGCTTAGATCGAGTTTTTCTATTTTTGTATCTTATAAAACTATATTTGGTTGAATAGACGCGTTTAAATTCTACATTCTACCTATTTTTGTAAAAGTAGTTCAATGTTTTCCTCGAACTTTCTCTTTGTTCTGGAATGCTATGTAGGCATTACTCAAATAAAGAGATAGATCCCAATTCCGACAAAGCCTATATCCAGACAGCCATTATCATTCTACAATGTAAATCTATATGGCCTATCTTTTGGGTTATTGTTATGTCTTATGTGTAGTACAGGCAATAAGAGTACTTAACCGTCACCATTTACTTGTCTGTATTAAGATGAGGATCTGCCCTAGCGTGCCCTGTGGGATGGTCGGCCCATTCATCTATCTGCATATATCTTTCCAAGTGTAATATTCCGAGCTTACGTTAGCTAGTAGAAAGAAAACCACTTTCTCCTGAATTCCTGTACATTTAGCCACCGAAAAACTTTCCCATTTACTGGTAAATAAGTACTGCTTAATGGCTACCAAACTTATTGCCAAATGGGTGTGTACTAAAATGCACTATTTACCATCCTTTAATTGAGAATTTCCTTTTTACAACTTTTATACCAAATTAACAATCCCTTCTTCAACTTTCTCATTATACTCGCTCCCTTTTCTTTTCACTTACAATAAGTGATAAGCATCAATCAAAAGTAGGCTTAGGAGGAAGCATTAGTACCTTTCCTTTTTAAATCTTTATTTAAGTACATGTTGTCAGGCTGTAAATGTTCAAATTGAGATCATTCTTCGTTAATGCTTCAATCCATGCTACAGGATGTTTTGTTGCTAACTTTAGGGATATGAAACTTTGTATTTTAAATGGAGAAAGTATGAGAAAGCTCATACAAGAAACAATGGTATTCTAAATGGAGAAAGTAGGAGAATGCGTATGCATGGGAAACACACCGTGTATTTACATGTAATAGGCAGCCAGTGCTGGCTGGAGGAACGACAGAGAGAAAGCAGACTTGTGCTTTCTCCTACAAATAACATTCGTTTTATTGCATCATATTGTACTGTGTTTTCTCATGTAAACATTTCTTAATTCTCCTTTTAAGTTTCCATTTACTAATATAAAGTTTCCATTTAATTAGCCTTGTTCACTATCTCGGCGCAGCATATTTCACCTTATTAAGTTTTAGTTGAGAATTTCTCCTTGAATAATTTTTACCTTCTGTTAGCGATTCTCCTTCAATTTCTCCTTTCCCTCTTTTCCTTTAGTGTCACTGAGGAAATATTTATTACGTTGGTTCTCATGCAATTCTCTCTGTCCTTGTGTTTATATAAATTGTTTCGCTAAATGTCTCAACGGAACATATTTCAACGATTTTTATTCTCTTGTCGTATTGATTTTCCACTCTTTTCCCCATTTCCAATATATTTTGTAGGTGACAGGAGGTATCTGAACATTTACAGAATCCTGCATTTCAAGATTCCTGAATGTTCCATCCAATCCAATGCAATTCAATCCACCAGCGGTGTCTCTTTTCTGTCTATGGTGTGGTGTGATGTGCCATTCCAGGCCAGGTACCAACTACCAACACCGAACCAACTACAGATACCAAGAGCAATTTCCATATTATATTGCGAAAATTGTGATTGTGAAATACGCTCGCTCTCAAAGCTAAAGTATAATACATAATACTCGTATATAACAATTGAACACATGCCGAGCTGACTGATTCAACTAAAATATACTCAACATTGAACGTACCAACGCAACAACCCACCCAGTTACATAGGTAATTTATTAAAATTATAAGTTAGGACGAAAGTTTCATCTTACATCGTTAGTCAGTTCAGTAGTTTTAAGTCCTAGTTCAGTATTAGTGTATATCAGCAGAAGTGTGCGCTTTAGTAAAGTATCTAGTACTTACACTTACTCTACATAAGACCAAGAACCAAAACTAAGTCGATACCTTTTTCACCTTCTATATACTAGTACCAAATCTGTAATTTTGATTCCTCGTCTACTTTTACTATACACAGACCCTGACTAGTGGAGCAGAGCAAGGATTTAGTCACTCATGTGTAAGTGTGATAAAGAACAAGTTACACCGAGCCGAAGGAAATGGATTCCTTTGTATTGTGTAATATAATAGGGCTAGTCTACTGTATGGCTAGGGCATAGGACCGTGCTACACTTGTAAAAGTGAATATGAA
Organism: Tomocerus mixtus; assembly: GCA_034694165.1. NCBI lineage: Eukaryota > Metazoa > Arthropoda > Collembola > Entomobryomorpha > Tomoceridae > Tomocerus > Tomocerus mixtus. Next base: position 11,217 of record JAQFYC010006708.1, read on the forward strand.
AAGAAAAGGGGACACGACGGACGGACAATATGTGACAGAGCGTAAAGAATGATTTATATGCAAGACAAATCTTGTGCAACACTACAAAGAGTGTACCTATAGCTGTACTGCACTGTATACTAAGTAAAGCATCAGGCTGGGATTCTAGAATAGATTTATAGTTTAGTTCATACGATACGAATGAATCGTATGTGTTGTGTGGGATAGTAAGTAGTTTACCAAAGCCTTAACATATATAATAATAATAGCAATATATTATTTCTATGTAAGTATATGGCGCAAACACAAACATACATACTTAGATTATTACCTTGCCTATCTTATACAAGACGTGTTGGAAATACCTACACATGAATACCTACGTAAATGTATGGCTGTTACGTAGCACGATAACAGTATTTAAGATATGTGCTCCATAGGTACTCTCCATAGGTATTCATAAATAAGTCTTAGGGATCATCCATAAATGACGTCTGCGATTTTAGGCCATTTTTGGACCCCCCCTCCCCCCATCGTCT
>JAQFYC010006709.1:0-11732 GCA_034694165.1 Tomocerus mixtus
GAAGCGCTGGTGTTTGCGCTACCGCGCAGATAAAAATGTGATATTTACTTTTCGGACGTAGAAAATGATGGCCTGTCCCATAGTGTAACCCATGTTTCTCCAGTTTCTGTGGTTCTCCAGTTTCGGCATTCCAAAGTCAAAGCGGAAAGTCTTCATGAAAGACGGTGTATACCGAGTGGGAACGGTTTCTTAATCCGTTCAAAGGTTATCCTGTTTACGGACGGACAGACAGACGACGTGATCGTATGAATTAGCTTGCGCTACTTAATACAGAAGATAAGTTAGTAAAGTTAGTAACCGCCAGCTACAAACTAAACTGTGCCATTCGCCAGGAATGAAGCGATCAAAATACGAGTGTCAAAAATCCGAACAAAAGCTAGAGCACGCTTCACGCATCATCGGCTAACAGCTAATCATCGGCACAGATCATTTTTATCTTCAGACTTTCCAACTTCCAAATACCCTGACCTAATCCAACGAAACCAAATTGAATTATCTTTTCATCTGTAATCTAAATTAATTTTCATCATAATATCTTCTTGTCCTTAGGTCATTAGTCAACATGGCTGATCAATTGACAATTGGCAAGCTTTTTGACAAAGCATATTCCGAGGAGCTAGGATATTACTTAATAGCAAAACAATATTTTGACGAAGGACAACTGGTCTGTACAGAGCCACCCATCATCAATTTCCCCAAGGGGTCCCTTCAAAGCCATGAAAAAGACGTCTGCATTGGCTGTTTCCAAGTAGTAGTTCCCGAACAATCTAGAGTCACCTGTTCAAAATGTCATTGGCCCATATGTTCAGCCGCATGCGAAAATGTAAGTATTTCATTATTTTGTATTTCAAAAATCAGCGATTATTATTAGTATTTATATTTATGGGGACCTGAAAGTTACCCAACACCCGCATGCAAGTTATCCGACAATGGGGATATCCGACAATTGAATTCATCTACACGTTACCCGGCAGCCGCCATCCGACAATTGTCTCACCAGCCAATTTAATTATTACGGAGGTTGTCTTCTTTATGGTTTTGTTGTTGTATATGCTGCTCAGTAGGAGCTTTAAGGGTGGAGTAAGAAAGTAATGATACCAAAGAATTAATAGATATTTCATTTCAGATATAGTCCGTAGAAATATGTTAGGTGTATTCAGTTCGTTTCCGATAATTGATAATATCCTCTTCAATATTCTCAACACTTGTGGAGTTAATTGTACAGAGTTCCGACGATGACGGAAGAGAAGAACAGCTAACAAAATAATTAATAGTACTTCGACAAAAATCGTACCTAAATAATTATAACCCGATTTAAAAACGGTTGGTGTCGGGATAACCGGACCGTTTTTAAGTTTCCGACACTTCTGTATGTCGCAATATTTAGTGGGGACTTGGGGACCCCCAAATGTTTTATCGGGTATGTATCTGTCATGACCTCAAGGACGAATTTGGGGTTGAAGATGGCAGTCAGGGACATATGGATCACTTTGTGCTACTGTGCTCCGTTTGGCACTTTTATAGGTTGTTTTTCTACAGCATCTAATCTATAATGCCATATTTTGAATAAAAATTAGGCTATCGCGTAACTTGTATCTAATGGCGGGTAACTTGTAGATGAATTCAATTGTCAGAAATCCCCATTGTCGGGTAACTCTCAGGTCTCCATATTATGCGAGAAACCCACTGTTTTCACATTCAATTTGAGTCCACGGAATATGTAATGGTAAGCAACATCATTACCTCATACAATATTTCAATATTGCAGGAAATGTTTCATGCCGACTTGGAGTGCTCGCTTTTTGCCTCAAGAAAGATTCTGCCGAAACGTAAATATTACTTGTATTTGATGTATATTCGGGTCGTCCTTTTAAGAACAATATATCCGGACAAGTACAAAAAGTTCATGTCACTGGCATCTGAGTTCGACGAAAATAATGAGCAGAGACTCTCAAAAGAGATGAATGACGATTCGCAAGAGAGTTTCGATTTCCTTCATGATGCATGCGGCTTGATTGTCAGTCTTGAGGAAGTCAAGAAAATTTGGAAAATTGACAGGATAAATTGTTTCTTGATTAAAACGGAGGATATGGAAAACAGGGAGTAAGGCCTCAAATATGTCAATAATATTCTAATTGTTTCGTGTAAACATATTTAATATCCACCATCCAGTATGGAAAAATTGACATGTCATGTTAACAGAATTTTGGAGAATACCATTCATTTTGATAAATTACGTCATTTAATTACTCGTATTGACATCCTGAACTGAATTGTTTTATTTGCCAATTTCTAGATATCGTGGTCACTCTGCTTTTGAGTTTGGCTGCAGAATTAGCCATTCTTGTAACTTTTCCCTTAATTGGAGCCACGAAAGAGTTGTAAAGTATAATGGAAGCATTCAATGGTGTCAAAATCTGCATGCAAGGAGAAACATACAGAAAGGCGAAATGGTGACAATTGCATACCATGCTCAAGGACTAGACTATGGGACTGGATACCGAAAAGAATTATTCCAGAGGGGCTTTGTCTTTACATGTTTATGTTCCAGGTGCACAGACGAATCAGAAGAAGGGACCTATTTTTCCTCACCAAAATGTACAAGATGTAAAAGGGGGTATTTAGTTCCCAAAGTTCCACTGGAAAGTTGGTCTTGTGAATGGAAATGTAAAAGCTGTAGCCGCACAGAAGAGGGTCAGTCACTCCAGGATATAATTTCCGACATTTATGAAAATATGGAGAGCTTGACTGGGCAAATTGGGGGTGACAATTCTTTGGATTTAATCGATGCGTTCATTAGCGAACACACTAAACAAACTCTACATCCAAACCATTTTATGCTCTTTAATTTAAATTCTCTCTGGCTAATGGAATACGACTTCACGGAATATTTGATGCAGCAATCAGTAGATAGTACTGAACTCTACTTAAAGATCAGAGAGCGTATGGGTCGATGTATTCGTCTTGCGAGGAAGTTCATGCCCATCCAGACTGTTGGTAAGTTAAGATACTTTACTTTTTAAATATGATACAATTAATGTTGCATCACATCCAGCCAGCCGCCCCACAAACTAATATCTTTCGTTTCTGTCGTTTTCAATTAATTATTAATAACCAAAATATTTTTCAGCGGAATTTGAAATGTGTGTTGCTCACGTGATTGCTGCATATGCCTTCAGTTGTCCTGATGGGGAATCCATCCATTTTCAATATGAAGATCCTCGACTCAACTTACGCTTTGCCAAGAACATTTTGTCTCATTGCTACCATGCCCACATCTGGATGGAGATGCAGCCGAAACTGAAAAGGTTTGAGGAAAAGAAACTTAAAGCCGCCAAGCTTTGGTCAATATGGATGAGAAACTGCAAAAGATTATCCATAAAGTTGAAAGAATACGAAGCCCCTTTTGAGGATGCTGCGTTATACGCTATTAAAAACATGTTCGCTGTAAATGTAAGTGGAACACTACGCTGACTTTTCTCTGTGTGAACTAAATTATAGTGTTACCTTAATTAATAATCTATAACATACCATCTATCTAATTCTGAATATATGTCTAGGTTTACAATAGTCCCTTTTAAATAGTGAAATCACCTTATTGTGAAATAGCTGATGATAATCTAGGTTACATTTTTTATTTACAGACACTTCCTACGGCATCGTCTGAAGAGGGTCGCCCGGATAAGAAGATGGGTACAATTGAGGTCCATGCTTCCAGTTCCATCCAGCCTGAATCCGAAACTAACGACTCGTATTATAAAGGCACGTTTTTTGATATGGCTCGAATTTCGGAAATACTGAAGACCAAAGGACCGTCTGGTTTAGCTAAGCCTCGAGTTCAATTGCTAGATGAATCCCTTGGAGGTGAGATAAACATTAAAACTGTATTTAACAAAATATGTATTTACTATTTATTTAATTTTCCTGCATTCGAACTTTCTTGATTTATGTTATCTTTCCTGCAGGTGATGCCCAGAAGTCGTCGTCCTTGTTTGACGAGAACGGCGATCTACTTGTATATTGCAAACCAGAGTGTCGCGACCTTAAAGAGATTTTCATGGCCATGGCTGCTGCAGACCAACAAAGTGCTTTAGATTACGATTTTCTCTACGATTCCTCATAAATAATCGGGAAACTCATTTACTCTGTAAACGAATTAAATTATATTTGTGCTTTAAGTTAAAATCAATATTATCTTTAATCTTTATACTTCTAATTCTTACTGTACGTCAGTTTAGTATGTAGTATACTCTATAATAATTTGTGTTTTTGGGCTACATGCCTAAAGAACGCTTTAAAATAAATTTATTCGTTCATTCATTTTTATGTAGTATTAATACTTGTCAGCACGCAGTTTTGACTTTTTTTCTCATGTTGATTCCCATGTAATTTTTTTTTGTGGGGACAAAATGAAAAAGTGTTGGGAGTCCAATAGTTATAGGATTAGTGTACCTTATATAGACCTTTTTACCCTAACGTATGCGTACATACGCGTTCAGACAGTAGAGACAACATACATCTATTGTTCAGACTCGTTAGCTCGTACCTTTTTTAGGATTAGACTAACATTAGCTAAATATTTGAATAAGTGTTCATACGCGTACACGTTCAGGCCTTATAAAGGTATGGATAATCCCATTGAATTCAATATATTTTAATGTTACATAATTGACCACGTAATCGTATTGTACTTGTTAGCAATTTAGTTATCAGATTGAAAGATTATTTTCAACAATCCATCCATCCATTCATATAGGTGCACACACATTTTATTATATTCTTTGTCTTCTAAGGTTTCCATTCCTAACATATTATGCATAATGTAGTTTATATCATTTAAACATAGTTGCGATGGCGCTAAACTTGACTTCTCCAAACCCTGTAGGAGGAAAAGGAGGAAAATTACAAATAGACAAGTTAGAATGTACCGCATAATAAGGTTTTCTCGGCACAAGGTGAACGGAACACCCGGAACACCCAATAATAATAGCAGGAGAAAAGAGTTCTTTGCTAGAGTAGTGCCTAGATAAGTTATTATCGTAATACACTTCTTGTGTTCCGATAAGATGAGATCGTATTTCCCTCCAAAGATGATGTAGACTTGTATGTTCCTGCTTGCTAGAGATGGGACCGATTGAATAATATGAGATTGACACAATGCAATGTGGGATTTTGAAGGAAAATGTCAACAGTGACCAAACTACCTTCCTACAAGGTGTCAGCGAAAGAAATGTAGGGAATTTAACTAACTATCGAATGAACGCTGATATGATATGCTCATGTATAGGGTTGTTGCCCCACTGGGGCAACATTTGCCATTTGTTGCCCTACCCAAAGGGGGGAGAGGGAACCCAAAAAACGACCCTTCAAACTAACTAACATTTAAATAAATTTTGTTTTAAAGTAATTAGGTTAGGCCTTGACAAAAAGGCCGCGTAGCGGCCGTTTTGGGGTTGTTTTTTGGGCAAAATACAAAATATGCAGACACAAAATGCACTAGGGCAACAAAGGGCAACATGTTGCCCCATAGCTAGTTAAATTCCCAGTTGGGGAGAGGACCTTGCCCCTTAAAAAATAAACCCTCCCAAACAACTCTAAATTACCCGAAACGAAAAAATATGCAATAAATACTTGTTGCCCTAGAGGGTATGAGTTTATAAAGAATTATATATATGTTTTTATTGTTCCACAATAAAAATATATATTTACAGGAGCATATTCCCTCTTTTGGACAATTTTTTATAAATGAGCCGAACAATGAAACATAAAATAAACCGTGGTAAACGTTGTAACGAAGGAGCTTGTCGGTTGTGAAAATCATAGTGGTAATCATTAATCATTGATAATCATTGATAATCATTGATAATCATTGATAATCATTGTGATAATCATTGATGATCATTGTGATAATCATTGATCATCATTGCGATCATCATTGGTAATCATTGACAGACTGACAGACAAACAGGCAAACCATTCACATAATCTAGATAATGGAATAATATATTGCTTTGGCGATGTTCACGTGAAATCGCTAGCCTGCGAGGAGCGCGTCGTAAAGTTGTGTATGCTCGCTTGGTGTTGTTTTATGCTGCACTAGGCTGCTCTGCCTTACTTGTTTGGTTTGTTTTGCTTCTTTGTTTTGTTGTTGTTTTGTGCTGCGCTAGGCTGCTCTGCCTTGCCTGTTTGGTTTGTTTTGCTTGTTTTGTTGTTGCATTGTAGTGTAATGTATGACTGCTGTGTGCATTGTATAGTGTATTGTATGATCGAGGACGGACGGAAGGAGGGAGGGACAGACAGATGAATCAAAACTATAAAGGAGACAAGCTCCTTAATAAGGAACACACAAATCCCTAACAGCATGTATCCCACAACTTGTCCCGTCGGCACATTTGTTTCCACGAGGTTAGGCGAAAGGATCAACGAAGGTACTCTATGGGCCTTCACAGAAGCTTCCGTAAGTTTTACGGCATTTAGAAAAGCCGACCGTAAAAGGGGCCCATTCTGGATGATGCATCTCGAAAATCTCGATCCTTTCACTGACTGGTAGTTTTCGGCCGAAAAGTAGCAGTCAGAGCGATCTCATATTCCTATCCTAAATGCTTGCTCCGTTGTTGGGCTCTCTAATACATGCGCTAATACATTGTACAGCAATAGGAAACCTAATGCGGTACATTCGAACTTGTCTACTCTGTAATTCTGGACTGCAAGTTAGAAGTTCGCCCTGATGCTAGACTGAATCGCTTAGAATCGCTCGAGACGAGAGAAAAAATAATTCCGGCTTGTGATATTCAAAATTAACAGTGACCTGACCTTACCCACGAAAACTAACAATTAATTGAAGCATAATTGTTACCTATAATCCAATTACCCCCTGCAATCTTGTCCTTCAGTCACAGTCGTCTGTCAACATTGAATATGGCCAGTCAATTGTCAATTGACAAACTATTTAAAAAGGAATATTCTACCGAACTCGGATTTTACCTAGTCGCTAATGTGGACTTTGAAGAGGGTCAACTCATCTGCACCGAGCCCCCTATTTTAAACTCCCCCACCGAACCCCCTGACAGCAAGGTAGATGTTTGCGTATCCTGCTTCAAAGTTATTACCTATCCTTACATCAGACTCAGATGCTCAAAATGCCAGTGGCCCGTATGCTCAACAGCATGTGAAAATGTAAGCAAGCTTCTTCATTATTTTCTAATCTTTATAGTCCTTATCCAAAATGGTACATAAGTTCACAATAAAGGCTGTTCCGACTATTATGATTTTTTGAAGATAATGTTAATAATCAGCTGTTGGCTTTGGTATAATTGTTGATTGTTGTAGATCAAAATTTATTTAATTACTGAAATTATCAACATTTACTTGGAAATCTGTAAAATTCAATCACTGTGAATAGAGTAACTGAAATTTAAATATTTAAATATTGAAGGATTTAGCTCATGCCGACATGGAGTGTTCGTTATTTGCCCGTAAGAAAATTCTGCCAACGTCGAAACATTACACACAAATTATCTACATAAGGGTCATCCTGTCACAAATTGTGTATCCAGATCGTTATTTGAAGTTCATGTCATTGGGGTCTCAGTTCGATGAAAAAACTGAGAGGAAACTATTCAAAAAGATGACTAGAGAAACGAACGCTAGTTTTAACTTTCTTTATTATGATTGTGGATTGATGGTAAATTTGGAGGAACTGAAGAAAATGTGGACCATTTTCACAATGAATGTATTCTCGATTGAGACTGGGGACATGAAAAGAAGAGTGTAAGTTCGCATTTGATTTTCTAATTGTTTATATCTTGTAACAATATCCATCATCGTCAATATAAATGTGGAGTGGAATATTCCGAAATGCTCCAGCCATTGTAATTATTGGATTATATCCCAATAATTGTTGACAAGGATGAAGGACAATGTATTCAATTATTATATTTTAGAAATTCTGCCGTATCGTAAAATGTATTACTAATTTGCTTTCCTTATCTTCAGGTATCTTGGTAACTCCTTTTTTGAACACAGCTGCCGAATAAGTCATTCATGTAACTTCTCCGTTAATTGGAGTCACGAAAAAGTAGAGAAGTACAATGGAAATGTGGAATGGTGTATCACTCTTTATGCAAGGAGAACAATCAAGAAAGGAGAAATGTTGACCATAGCATACTATCCTCAAGGACTGGACTTTGGAACTGGACCAAGGAAAGAGGTCTTCCAAGTGGGTTATTATACCTTTTCATGCTTGTGCTCCAGATGCACAGACGAATCGGAAGGAGGAACGTATTTCTCTTCACTAAAGTGTAATAAATGCAAAGGCGGATATTTAGTTCCCAAAGTTCCACTGGATAGCTTTTCTTGTCAATGGAAATGCAAAAGCTGTAAACGCACAGAAGAAGCAGAACCTCTCCAGGATAAAATTTACAATATCTATGAGCATCTGAAGTGTTTGTATGGAATACATTCGAGTGGCAGTTCCAAGGATGTCCTTCATGAATTTATTGAGGAAAACAGTGGGAAGACTCTCCATCCCAATCACTTCTTGAATTTTAAAGCAATTTCTCTCTGGCTAAGGGAATATGACTTCCAGGGATACTTGATTGAGGAATCCGTCGACAGAGCTAAAATGTACTTAAAGATCAGAGAAAGAGGAGGTCGAGCTATTCGTCTAACAAAAATGTTCATGTCGAGCTCCACTATTGGTATGTTGAATTTACAGTCCTTTATATTTTAAATATGAAATTTTGATTTTTAAATTCCAAATTGTCTGCCATGTAATACAGAAATGTTTTTTGTCGTGTTCTACCATTACTAATAACCAAAATCCTTTTTATCAGTTGAGTTTCAACTGATCGTGGCTCAAGCTATCGCTGCATTCGCATTTAAATCCCCCGATGGGAAGTGTATCATGTGGGTAGATGAAGATCCTCGGGTGAACTATCGCTACTCCAAGAACATTTTGTTCCACTACACCGAAGCGAAGAAATGGTTGCAGATGTGGCCAAAAATGAATTTATGCGAGCTAGTGAAACGTAAAGTAGCCAAACGTTGCTCAATATGGGAGGTAAAGCATCGAAGACACGCCAAAATGCTGGAAGATCACGAAGAGCCTTTCGAGCAGGCTGCGTTATTGAAAATTAGAAATCTCTACTCTTTAAATGAGCATGGCACCCTGTAAGATCTCCAATTTCTTGACTGTCCCAACTAAATTATTTCTTTACTGTAATGAGTGAGCTAGAAACTAGATTCTGACTTCGTCAACAGTTACGTCTGCTAAGCTGCCTGTTAAATTTTGTTGGTAATAGTAATTTATGTTGTTCCAAAATGCTAATTAAATGTTTGCAATTAGTGCTCTGTAGTGAAGTGATAGATAAAAACAACAAGGTATATTGACACTTGGTTTTATTTATATCTAAATATATGATCAGTGTTAAATAAAAGTTAGTTAAAACGTAATTATCTTACAACTATCTTCAATTGTCTCCACGAAAAGTTCCCCCTGATTTCCTAATGAAAGTAAAATGTAAGTGCCTAAGGTGACAGTTCCGACCGGATTATCAATGGTAACCAAATGTACTACTTGTTCCGCTACCGTCGTTTTATGGATAAATATTTCGAAATGTCTCATTATAATAATTTTGGAGATATCATATTGTGTAAAACTACTACCATTTTTATCCGTTTCTGATTCAGATATTGTATTGCAACTTGATTGTAATAGGAATTGCCATGTACATAAGCATCCAGTCAGCACCACTTTAAAAGCAGTTTTCAAGTTGTACAGAGGATACTGTAAGAAGTTATATAACAACTACTTCTAAGTATATTGTACACATTACCAACTTTTGTTTATAATATGCCAAAATGAGGTGGGCATAAAAATTTGGAGCTTGCAACCAACCAATGGCACATTGAGCCAAAAGTGGTCTTATTTTTTCGAGAATGGTTCTTCTATCTTTCTCTAGTGCAGAAAAAGATTTGATTTTTGCAGTTAAGTTTAACCTATGACCTATAGTATAGTTACCTTTTGCTTACATTTCGCTATGAGCATGAATGCACTAAAATGTACTTTACTAGAGTGAACTAAACTAAGTATTTATATTATGCTGCATTTACAATTATTGTCAACTATTAAATTATGAGAGTATTCATGTTATTGATTATTTACATCATATTTACGAAACGAAATAGAAGAAATAAATGACTACTAGAACAGAGATAAAAGATTATTTTTAAACTATCACACTTTATTTTATTCACTCAGAAGATGAATACATGCGTACATGATTTGGCAATTGACCACAAAATATATATTCTTTACAATATAAGAGAATATGCATTTAACATTCATGATAAATATATATTTAATTAGTCTATTTCTTTTTCTATACTTAAGTAAAAGGATAAATTAATTTGTTTAAAGAAAAGATAACTAGCAACTAGAAAGTGTTTTGGAAGGACAATTATTTTGTAATCTTTTAATTGAAGGTGCTCTACTACCATAACTTGTAATTAGGTAGCTAACTAATTACTACTCTAGTAATTAAGATTTCTTAATTTTATGTACCTATACGAGGAGTATATTCCACGAAATCGTCTGGCAAAAAGGCACGCAGCACAGACTCGTCCAATTCTTCGTCTTGAGTGAGGACATCCTGGAATTGATTATTGTGTATCAAGATCAAAGGAAATCTCTCGCCGGCATCCATCCGGGAACAGTCTAGTCTTCATCAAAAAATACTTGGCGTGGGATCTCATCTTGTTCTGCTATTAAGGGCTCAGTCACAATGTAAACTAATTGTAACGAGGACTCTGGATTATTATTATCACTGCTAGACTCTAAGGACGCCTGATTATTAGTACCACATGTTGAAGGTGGAGACGGAAGGGCTACGTGCCCCGAAATCACAGCATCACCATTATTATTACTACTATCACTTGACTCTATTGGTAAAGGAACTAGTGTCGGAGTTGCAGAAGGGGCTACTAAGGGTACGAAGGGCACCAAGGGGCCAACCCCCGAAGAGGAAGAAGCACTAATCTCACGAACTGCAGTCAAAGCTGCAGCAATCCCTGCGGAGGTGGACGGAAGTGTGGGGAGGATATCAGAAGAGGAGACAAGGGATCATCCCACCACCACACGCGTTTTCGTTTGCGTGATCTCTCGGAGTAGACGCGCCTGTGCAGTGGTCACTTGCACATTATCTTTCAGCTCCTTGTACCCCTGCTTAGGCAATTGGTAGCTGGGACCCATTAGCTCCTGGCCCATTTCAGCCCAACTCTTGGACAACTCCCCGCACTTGTCCCGAATGGCAAAACTACTTTTAGAAATCTTCTTCACCTCGTCCGCAAACAAATGCGCGCTTTTCTTGGTAATGTCCAAGCGCTTAAGGGCCGCCTCCATCTGCTTCGTCAGTTTAGCCACCTCTTTCTCCAAATCTCCATGCAAAATCTTCTTGGCCTTAAAATTTGACATGGCGCTGTTCAGCTTTGTGAACATATCAGCGGCAGAAGCCCTGGGAAATTCAGAGAAAGGACACACATTTTTAGTCATTTAGGGAAGGACTAAAAAATGAGGGCAAAATAAATGCAAGAAAAATTGTAAAGAATGAGAAAATTATAAACCCGAGGATTTAGTTGGGAAAATATAGAAAAATAATATGTGGTATATGCAATCTAGATGACCGAGACAACTTATATGCATTACTACAATCAATACTAGGGTATTTAATGAA
>JAQFYC010006710.1:0-11724 GCA_034694165.1 Tomocerus mixtus
TGTCGCTCGTGGAATTGTCGCTTCGTGGAATTGTCGCGTGCGGGGAATTGTCGCTTCGTGGAATTGTCGCAGAATCATTATACTATGGCCCAAAATACAGAAATTGTTTTTGGATACCTGCTATCTGTATACGCATTACTGAATGACGGTATTTTTTCATTCATAATAAAGTTCCGTTAGAATTGAATGTCTAAATGTGATGTAGAAAAAAACAGTGACCTGTGCACTACATTACAATATGCGTTTAAGTAGTCAATAGTAGGTGTACGTACAAATAGCATCAATAAAAACTGTATAGAATACCTATCTGTGTTGCTAAGTTAAGGATAATCTTTTCCTAATGTATATAATAATGTTTAGCATAATAACTTATTGAATTACCTACATATAATTGGCTAGATTCCTTATTCGTCTTACACTTGTTACATTGGAAATGAATTTTTAAGTATTAGTGATTGACTGCCATCGCCAACACAGTAGAATGTGCTTAGATTACTTCAGACAATAGAATATAGCAAGGCAGTCTTCTCTTGCTTACTAACGTTTGCAAAATCTGGTTTTCTATTCTTATCTCGATTGCGATTCCTTGTCAAGTCACCGCACCACGGCACAGCTATCAAGATAGTTAACTAAACTACTTATTGTTGCTGTCGAGTCCATTATTGTCTAAAGTAGTGTAGGAATGATGATGTAGCATGTTAGGAGTTAGGACCCTGCTTTGCGGTCGCTTACTGGACTATATGCAAGCACTACACTACAGTTAAATAGCAACAGCATGAATGAAGTTTTTTACAGACGGTAATAAATTCTATTATATTGTACGTCTGTTCTACAAATATTCAAAGGATAGATAAGTAGATAAACCTAGGAACACATAAATGCCTTGTTTATACTATAATGTATTTGAACCTGGTACCTCGGACATGTTTTAATGAAGAGATAATAGAAAGCTTCATACCTGTTGAACTGTGTATGATATTATATTTACATTTATGCTCCTTAGAAAATGCACAATGAGCAATTAATCGATTTGAAATCCTTCTTAAATATTCAAATAGGGAATTCCTGCAGTTTCATGCTTTCTTTAGATTCAATTGAAGTTCACCTCAGTTCAGTTTGTATCTGCTCGTTAAATTTTTGCAACGTAACCTTCGTTAATAATAGGGAAAATAAAGTTCCATAGCTTTACAGTATTTGTACCTCTAGGTATTCATACTCACAGAAGACATTTGTCCACATTTGACATTTATGTTCCCACTCACAGTGGGATTTATTAGCAGTAGCATTTTCTAAAGCTTACGCTGAAGAATTACATTTATATTTCTTTCTAAAAGGTCTATCTGTGCTTTGCACTGTAAACTTTAGGATACACAGAGTACAAGGAAACATATTCAATAAAATACAGATTAAATACTTTCATAGTTTAGTAAGGTAGTATTCAATCTTAATTTGACAGACTAGTTGTTCGTTTACTTCATGAAAACTGTCCAGTCAGCCTACTACTAACTTGTATAGAGAGTACAATAAAAAGAGTATCTATATATTTGTGCAATAAAGAAATTCCTAACAACAACGAAAAGTAAATCAGGTGAATCTTTATTCACATTCACATTGCTGAATGGAGTTCTGTTAAAGTTAGACGTATCGCTCCTATTGAGGTAAGAAGTAAGACATAAAATGTAAAGTACAAGAACAAACTGCATTCGAATTCGTATCCTGAACTCTGAACTTGAGTGATTGTGTGTGAATTCAATTCAATTGAACCATTTATCTGTAAATAATGGCCTGACTTTTTTCCCTTTGCACTGCTATAATTATTATATGTACAATATCAAGGAATATTACTACCTACCACCTACCTACATTAATATATTACAACTGCAAACAATGAGGAAGGGATAAGGCACCGTTTGGCAAAGTGTTTAGCGAAATGAACTCATGAGATTTGTTCCATTAACATTACTACAAGTATTGTTATTTCTTTTACTTACTATAATATAGTGAACAGGTAGTGCTGTTTCAGAATATAGTATAAAGTCTCAAATCTCAAATACAAACTTCTACTGAGAAAGTTAAAGAAGTGTTAAGAAGTATTGAGATACTTTGCTATTAGTATTACAAATTAGTAATACCAATGTATCTATACTGAACTGGTAGTATTTGTAGCACAGAAATGCTAAGGTTCATATATTCATCATACTTATACCTAAGTATAATATGTATTATCTGCGCATTACTTCTGCTAGAAAGGCAGAAAGCAATACACGCCGGGATCTCTATGAATTTGTCTACCACGTCAATTGAACCAAGTAGAGTCAAGCTGTTGAACTGTTGAGCTGATCGCCTTGATGACCTCAACCGATGTATGTCACTTCTCTCTATACGTATATTTTATTCTCACATCATCTCGACACAATACCTTGCTTGGTGTCTTGCATTCACCTTTGTGCTTGTAAATAGCAGATATACTATACATACTTGACTTAACTCATTCATTTAGCTTCTTTGTCCTACGTTCTACGTATCTAACCTGCTTGATGGACTACTACTGTGATTCTTTGAACTCATTCCCAATTAGAAAATAATTCTCATAAATAAGCACACTGCCACCATTATTAGCAATAATTTGAACGAATCTTACAGGTATTGTACGTTGTAATTCGGAATAATCGGACTATGCTCCACTGTTTTCTTCTGAATGAAGTAAATAATGTGTGAAGTCCCTAATTTGCGTCATACTGGTGTGTAAAGTTGAAACCAACATCAATCAGTGAAAATGGTTCTTTAAGTTCCCATGAATGAAGTAAGAATCTAAACTATTTATTTATTCACACGAATCAATGTTCCTACTCTAAAGAAAGTTACCTTAGAATGGGAAAGCTAAAGCCCCAATCAATGTTATATACATACTATAATATACTTAGGAAACCTATCGGGCAAGTTCTGTATGTAGGAAAATACAGTAATGAAAGTGGGTTTGCTTCGTTTTGTATGACTAACAATAATAAACAGAAGTTGGTTTACTAGAGATGGAATATGTACTGAAGTATGATGTTGGTTTAAAAAAAAGAATAATAAAATATCCTGAAGGCCAGAAACGATAGGAACATGGAAGTTCGTATATTAAATATAATAGCATAAAACTTTATTGGATAATTGCACAGAAGTCAATTATGTAACATCCACCGCACTAACTAGAATAACAAGGATGAGTCAAGCTAAATAAATAGCTAAGCTACCTACTTATTATAGGTTTCGGCATTGTTAGACAGACACAACACCAGCTCCGTTCAAGTCAATAATGTCAGTTTATCTACATTTTCTTTTTAATGAGTGCTTTTTTGGTAATTTAAAATATTATCTGATGAGCAAAGTAAGTGAGTTTCTGTTGCATTGCATGTGCATACTCAGTACGTGACATCACATCAGTAAATAAAGTAGCCGATCGGAGTCGGCCCCCTTGTTAGTGTAAGTTGTGCTGTCTTCGTCCGCTACACTATAAGATATAGTAGGTAGCATTGTGTAATAGTACTAATCTAAAATATAAAGTTAATGTTCATTTGCTAAGTGTGTCTGATCGCGAGTAACTTTTCACTTGACTTGTATCTGTATGTATAAAGTCAGATACAAGTTGAGAGCTGACTTTGGCTTCACTTGCGTATAATGTCAGAAAGTCAGAGTCAGAAGGTATCATCAATACATTTAAAGTTAGTACTAGGAAGGAAAATATGGGGTTTTGTTTGTGGCTGTCTGGTTATGAGCTTAATGGGTTTCTGACAGGCCATCAGGGTTAATTTGGTGACTAAACAAGGATGACACACAGAAAAAATGAGGATGATAACTTTAGTTCGACCGCAATATTAGGGTGGAGTCCTCATATTTTCACTGTTGATTAAATGAAGATAGCAGAACCCTGTCATCATCATTATATTATCATGTTCTCAGGCGTAGTTAATGAATGATATTCAGTTCACAAGATCAGTGAGCTCAATTTTCAATGCACATGTCTCGATACCGTCATGTGTGCACATAAACACTATACTTACAAGATATATCAGTGTAGCATAACATACATACTGTTGGAAGGATGCATGCATGCATTGCAAAGCTTTATTACGTGAGTCAATCAAATAATATTGATTTTACGGTGGACGAAGGTTGTGCATGGTGCATGGACGTAGGCACAAAATTATTTGGGAAGGCCAAACCGTGATACTTTAACTTTTTTTAACCATTATTTAATTTTGAATACTATTATTTGGCAAAATAAGATTTTGAATTTTATGTTGTATTGTTTGGATAAATACTTCTTGAAGTTCCTTTACCTGAATGAAAGATCTGCTTGTTCTCCTCTCTCTCTTTATTCGAGAATACCTATTAATATGCAATAAATATCTAAAAATAACTGAAACTGAATGTATTGATATACTGTTACCTGATCTTGTATGCATACACTTTTCCTTTTCCAAACTTAGCACAACGCAATGGGGTGTATTTTATATGCATTTTATTTGTTATGATACCTGCTCCAATGCAATCAACTTGTAAATTGCTAAGTGTTTGTACAGCGGCAATATTCATCTGCTTATAGAGCAGCTTAACACACTGCCACTCAACTCTTGACTTTCATCCTACCCAACATAGCACACAAGCTTCATACGGAATGTTCTATACCAATACTCTATATAATGAAGGTAAGGTAGATTGTTCAGTTTGTAAGATCTTGACTTAATGTTTTAAAACGATAACCTAGATTTCATTTTAATTGGATATGCATATTGGATTAATGTATTACTTTTGCCAGAAATTAATTCATTTATTTCATTGACAGAGTACTGAGTGAGTAATCCGTAATGATATCGCATGTACGTACAAACTTCTGTAATCATATTTATTATGGGCAAATCAAAATGGGGCTACTATATAATGTATATCATATTACTCTTTTCGTTTCCTTTATGTTCATACAAGTTAATTAATAAAAAATTAATAGTTAGTCTGTATTTTGTATTGGGATTGTTTTACAAACAAACAACTTGTTATACAGAAACATTTTATTACAGTTATTCACATCGCATTAATTTGCAGTAAAATCAGTTCAGTTTTCTAGATTATACTTATGAATTCGAATACATATGAGTATGTATAAGGTATAAGAAATCAAAGCGATCCGTGGACAAATGGATTTAAATAATTAAATATTTACTAACTAGTTGTAGCGTGTAGCCTTACTTGATAATCTAAAACTGCTTTATGGTACAAATATTTATTACCAAATCATGTTTTATGGAATAAATAATGCAATATTAATCGGATTGCTATATAAATTATACAAATATCTCCTGTAAAAGTCGAACCAAAAGAATTTGTGAAGAGGATAAGAAAATGATGAGACGAGTTACGTTACTCCCCTCTGATATTATACGCGCTAATAAAATATCTACAAAGAACAAGACCACAACCAACAGAGCAAGTTTTACGAAAAGCATCTTTCCTTGATTGCACATTACATGAAACTTCTTTTCCTTAACTAAAGGCGTACCCAGAACACATTTCAGGGATTTTTATGCTTCACCTAGCTACTACTATTAACGTTAAGTTTCTTTGTTTTTGTTGGTAAGAAAAGTGCATCCAAATGCTTCGTGTACATTTAAATCTGTTTTTTATACATATACGCATTGTAATGAAGTAATAAGAAAATGAAACACTACACACAAACCCCATACCAGGTACGAGTTGTTTAGTTTTTGGCGTAAATCGGTGGCAGTCAGCACAAAATATGTGCCATTATGGCCATAATTATTGGCTGATCAGTGTAAGAAGCAATGAGATGCGGATGCCCATGCAATCTGTGGCACTCTTCTTTTGTATTACTCTGCTTGCATATTATTTACAATCGCATGCTAACATCGAACACGACAACAATGCATAATATTACAAACAAGATACCTATGAACAATTACATGCAAGTACCTTCTGCCATAAAGATGTACATAACTCTTGTACAGATTCAAGTGGATTTTACGTGTAGATGCTGCCACGAATGTATGCATAATTTTTATTGCTTTAAAGTTAAAGGTTTAATACTCTCTTATGAACATAATATGTATTTCACTTTGCATGCATACAAATGCATAGCAATATATCTTTGCTTAACAAGATCCCAATATTGAATCCTGACCGGTTAGAGACCAGTTGATGGTGTTATTACCGACATAAGAGAAGTGCGCCAGTGGCATCCGACCCCAGCCACCTTTCTCACTTTATTCTGTTGCATTTCAATGCTAAGTTATTCATAAATTCATATTATACTTACCATAGCACATACCATACAATATTATATGCACTCATAGCAGGTAGTAAATCAATTGTTAACATCATCCACGATTTCTAACGAAAAGTACCATTAAAGTTTTCCTAACAATAATACTTAACAACAAGTAAGGAAACTCTGTCGACTATTACTATCTCTATACAAAAATTGACACATCAAACGGCGCTAATTATTTGTAATCGTGGGTTAATTAGTTTGCGATGATAAGATTCTTATCAGTGCGACACTATCTCGTTCACAAGTCGGTGAAAAATGGATAAAAATAGGAGCAGCTGATAAATTCCGAAAGATATACTATAAGAGGAGAGAAGAGAGGGTCACAGATTTGAACTAGTTTCAAAAGACTCTGGAATGATATCAGATTTTTTTTTTCAAAATAAAATATTAGAATTTTAAAATTTTGGCAAAATTGTCTTAACTTCAATATAATAGTACAAACAATTTAAGTTTGGATTTTTACTACCACCATTTTCATCCATTTTTGATTCAGTTATTGAAACTTGGTTGGAGTAGGAATTGCCACGTTTAAGGACGCACTAACCGTAACCTTAAAAGTAACCACAATATGCTTACTACTTACCTATTCCTGTATCCAGTACATGTTTGTAGTATAAATGAAATCTTTGCCAATAACTTGTTTATTTATTGATATTAGGAATTCGGAATTGTAGACTTATATTGTGTCCGAGTATACACCATTTTACAATATTTATCAACATAAATATTTGTAACGCGTAATTCTTATAGCATATTAATAACACAGCATCTCATAGATAATATTTTACGTTTGACATCCATGCTATAATGAAAATGAAATGCGTACCTTACAATATCTACGTAGTAGGAATTTGCCCTTATTGGTTGTTGTTTACATTTAGCCATATAAGTTACTATACGACTGTAACTGTTCAATTAAATTAAAAGTCAAACTGACAAGACGTAAGCAGGAAGACAGCCTGACAACGAGGAAGGAAGAGAAAGGAAAATATATTTTTTCGTTGAACCCTATTCCCTAAAATATTAAAGTACATATTGTAGGGATACCTACGTATATCTGTACTATACATATATAATAATTTTTGCATTAGGAATGAGAACATTAGGACAATTTCCTTTTCCCTCTTCCACATTCTAACACGCTTATCTACCTAAATATAGTAATAAACAGCCGTCATAGGCTTTGTTTTTATGTTATTAAGGACTTGGTCGACACTGACTTCATGTGTATCTAACTATTTGTATGTATGGAACGTAGACAGTAGACAGGACAGCTATAAGTTCTCAAGTCTGAAAACTGAAAACAGACATCGAGCAGACTTTCATTTATTTAACATTGCGAAGCTATCAAGATCGATTTGGGCACCTAACCGTGAAAAGAAGTTAAACATTAGTGAAAAAACCGGAACTGGAAGTTTCAGTACATCTACCACATGCACCCTTATGACAGGTGCCACGAAACTTGGACACACTTATATCCGGCCGGTGCCAAAAATACCCGCCACTAACAACACAAGCCCTATAGATTTCTCTGTTATGGTGCTACTTATAACTTTAAAAATATTTACTGTCACTTTCTTTCCTTACTTCCACATACCTACTACGTATGTACATGTACTGTATGTGCAATGCTAATGCTTTGAAGTGGAACATGTACTAGTAAATATTTCTGATGAAGTAAATAAGTAGTGTTATGTAGCCCTGCATATTTAGTCAATCCTTATACATGTATAGGTACATTGTAAAGTAATAAGAAGACTGATACTTATCTGCATTTCATGCTAGTTGGTTCTACACGTTTGCTTGGTATAACATAGAACGCGTTACAAGTGTACCTACGTAAATAGTACAAACAATGTATTGTAGTTGTACAGATAGCTGGAAGGTAACTAAACAATAAAAAACAGATATAACAGCAAATGAACACAAAAATTACATTGCATGCCCCAATGCAACCAATTGTATAATACATATTATTATATCCGAAATATTTATGTTCCACTTGACTTGAGCACTTGTTCCGTCGGCTTGAAAAGCATGTAAGTGGAATGAATGGTAAGAGGAAGAGTTTTTAGTCAAGCTATATAAATAAATAGTGCCGGTGTTCGCAGGTATATTTATAACGTTTAGTCATCACGATAGAGAATATAAAGTCTCTTGTGGAGGTAATTTTAATAGCACATAATAAGGAAATGCCCGTGTTCGGATATTACCTGTATTAGATATGTATAACAACAAGGGAAACTAAAAACTAACTAAGCAAAGGAATATATTTCCTGTATGCTTACAGATATAAAAAACACCTTTACTGTAGTAAATACATTATAGGAACACTTGTATTTGTGGCACTGCATTACTCATATAAATTCCAATGACTTTTCAGGTTGTATAGATATGTAGACTATAGACATACTACTTACATATAATTAGGTATTTTACATACTTCCATTACAGGGTTTTACTTAGCTGTTACATAAAAATTTCCTCCAGTATATTTTATGTACGTAAATTACCTAGCTTTTTGACAGTTATAGCTTTACTACTATAGTACATATACAAGTAGAAATCAACCGACAAATGTAAATTATGTAAAAATTTATGTAATGTAAATTATTTATTACGTAACGAATCTATTAACTTTTCAATTAGGTCTGCTGATATATAATTTTTGTCTAACTGTAATGGTCACTGTAAAAGTTTGGAAAAGCATTTTTATATCAATTTTTGATGCTTCGAGTAAAGAAATCTCAAGGTTAAGGTATTTTATAAAGAAGAGCTTTTGGGTGGCCTAATAACAATCTCATCACAATGTAATGGGTAAAACCTAAGAAAGTATCAACATTACCATTATGGATTGGTTGGTATATTGTGAAGTATGAGAAAAGTGTCAAATCGAAAGATACGTCAATCATAATAATGGTGTTTGTAAAGTATAAATGATTTTAAAAACGTCAAAACAGATTATTTTATCCCTTTGATCAGACAGCCTGCTGGTACTACTGGTTAATAGGATAGACACAAGGCAAATACTCTACACTTTTCTTTTTGAAGCGACAAAAACTGAAGTTATGCTAGCCGTTAGCTGTAATATTTCCGCATTGTGTGTAATTTATTTGTAATGCAGTACACTCGTAGGAATAACATTTTCGGTTGAGAACAGGGAAGTGAATTTGAATTGTCTATATGTATAATTAGCTTTCTGTAGATTACAAGTTTACAAGTATGTACCTTATACTCTATGTACGTAGTGTCTACAGGTACACTAACAGTGTGTTGTCTCATAGTGTTCTGCAGCTTGATCTAGCTATTATCTTAGATCGCATAATATTACTAGAGTATTTCCTCTGAATACACCTGCACTTTATGTAATGCATTCACGTGTATGAATTATAAATTGAGGATATCCTATCTGATATTTATTAGTCATTTGCAGTTGGTATTTTACATTTGTACGTAAATATAGAGCATACTATGCAACATGCATGTATATATGCCTTATATATTGACGACTTTAATTACTTCTCCATATCGTGTGCACATAAAAGGGAACCTTAGCATATAAAACTTGACTCCATAAAATGTAAGTCGTATTACTTTGTGCCTTTGTGGTCACGAGTCACGACAACCAAAGCCAGGGCGATTTTATGGCAATGCGGTAACGGCCACTACTGTGAATACTAAATATATTCTGCTGAAATTTTTGGGAAAACATAGGTAACAGACAAAAGTAAATAAACAACATAGTGCTACCTTTAAATATAGGTAAATAAGTACTTTGTGTAACGTAACATACTAGTACATATACAGTACTTTAATTCCAATGCACTGGTCCCTTTAGTGCTGATAGAATGGCTGGTGGCTGGTATTTAAATGCTTAATATTATACTACCATTACCAACATAAATACGTTGTCGCAAGTATAGGAACCAACAACGTTGTTTTTACATGTAGATTTGCCCCTGCATCACACGAGTACTTTTACCTGTATGAAGACATTTAAACATTAAATGCTACCATTATATTACGTTAGTATTTAATTTAGGTATGTCTAATAAGTTTGTAATTGTAACATACTGCCTAGTGCCATACATATATGCTACTGATTGTGAGACAATTGGGGTTTAGTATATAAAATATTTAAATTCAACTTATTGTAGAATCAAAATAGCATTTAAAACTAAAAAATCCTTAAATTTTCTCAGATTTGCTTTCCATTGCAGTTAAGGCATAAGGTTACCTTTAATAGTTTTATTTACTACAGCCCCATCAACTCTCAAACTCAATATCGGTAGTACCGTTCAGTTCCAGTCGAGCCAGAGTGAAAGGTTGATATCGATAAAAAATAAGGTTTTACAAAAAGAAGGAATACTTAACAATCCATCACCACTGTTTACTTTGGGTTGAGAACTCATTTTTATTTGATTTACAGAAAGGTGTCTTAATTTTCACAGGATATCAATGCTTTAATACATACTATATGCATAGGGCCAGGTCAACGCAACGGTAAGGTTTTAAATAGTTTATCGTGAACCAACAATAAGAAAGAGGTAGTCACAAAAACACTTTCTATCCTCAGATCTTATCGATTCTTCATAATCATTTTAAGGTCTCCGCGTATTAATTTTTTGTGAATTTTCCTTCTCCGTGTGACCTATTCATTTCTGCCTAGTTCTTGGAAAGGTGTCTACAGAAATAGGAGAAAAGTGAGATCCTTCAACTTTATGGGCTAACGAAAGGAGGTGTTACCGATATCTACCGATTACCAATATGGGACATCTACATTACTAGTTTAAAGTTTCATGTTACTGTCACAATTTAGCTTTTTCCTGTGTTGACATTAAGTACATGAGAATGTACATGTAATTGTAATGCTTTTTGTCATTTTTTAGATATTTTTGATGTTGAATATGTTGAAATGCAATATTGATAAGTAAGATTGGAATAGGGATAGGAGTATTGAGAAGCTATTTACAGTTGTGAACATGTAAGTATCTGTAACTGTTATATGTGAGACCATCAAAATGAATTCTATCGCGTAGGACTACAAAGCTGGCATGTTATGAGCATTATTAAAACATTCCTACAGAAATATTCCAAAGAATAAAGGTGTTTCTAGAAGGCACTTGTCTCGTAAACCCTACTCTCAACACAACATTTTTTATCATATAGAAATGAAAAGGCTTAATCCTTTATCGAAATCTTTCCACCTTCTTCCCAAATACATTGAATTTTTATTTATTGCACAATCTCCGGGGCTTTACCGTTGAGTTTGAGTGTTATTCAGCACATTCACGTTAAATGTCGCTTTTAGTATAAAAAACTGCCAAGCCACTGTATACAGCCCGCCCGAGTGAGTGCATTGCTGCATAATTACGACAAATATCCTTATAAAT
>JAQFYC010006711.1:0-11724 GCA_034694165.1 Tomocerus mixtus
TTGGCAACGAAATACAAACTGCCGTGTTCTCTTCTCACAATCATAATCAAAGCGGAAAACATTCTTTTGGATTTTCATTAATATTCAACCAAAAAAGTTCGAAGTTCCGAGAATTTCTCTCTTTTCTCATTTCCCTGATTCTGGTAACAAAATTATTAATTTATTGTACAGTAATTCAAAATAAGTGTTATATTGAGAGTTTGAACAATGAAGCACAATCAGCATTTGATACTGGATTAATGAATGAGCATGTAATTTATTTATTGCAGACTAATTGGTATGGACAATGGAAGTCGTGTGACGAAATAGTCCTAATATGTTGACCGCAACAACTGAAAATTCAGCACGCTGTGCTAATTGCAATAATCTTCTGGAGAATTCGCCGGAAACTTCAACAACAATCCCCATCCAGGATGATCTAGTCAGCGAGGTTCTTGTTTGTGATGCCATAGCCTACATTTATGGAATATCTCCTCAACATTTCCAGGACGTCTTGTCCAGCTACTCAAAAACTACTGTCGATTGTGTTGCTGAAGATTGGCCAGAGGATGGAAAAGTATCCCTTTGTGATTCATGTGTTCCAATGTTGTCTGAAAATTATAAAACGCATAAAATTTTTGAAAGTGCAACTCATTCTTCATCCCTCATTCAACGAATGAAGAATTTTCGAAATAAAAGACGTGAAAATCAAATGCCATCAAAGAAAAATGATGAAAAATGTAAACGGAAGGATATGGCGGAAAACGAAGGTCACCTTGAGTATGATCTGTTAGAAGAAACTGCCTTTGTTGATGAAGAAGGATTTTCCGTGGCTGAGGAGGAAATTGAAGAGAAATATGAAGTAAGGGAAGAACCAGGTGAAGTATCTAATGACTCTGTGGAAAATAAACCCGATTTGATTACATGTCCACCCAAGATGAAGGACGTTTTCGTAAAATTGGAAAAACTGTCCTCCGATGATTTAAAATTGAAATACGAAATTCAATTAAAGACTGAAACTACAGATAAACCAAATGGCAGAAATACGGAGTTCAGAAAATCTATTGGAAGGAATATTAAAAAAGCTAAAAGTAAGCATACTTAGTATTATTGTCATTTTTTGTTGTCCAGAATGTTATGAATATTTCTAATAATTTTTCTAAAAATTGGCCAATAATAAACGTGCTTTTATAATAAACTTTTCTGATTAATAGGAAAGACGCGGAGACGGCTACTACGGAAAGACTACGTTGTACTAACAAAGCAACTTAATATCCCGTGTGAAATCTGTAAAAAATTATATACAAATATGAAATACTTTAGAAGACACGAAAAACGGAGACATTCCGGTGGTCGTGAGATAATCTCTTGTGAACTCTGTGGAAAAGTATTCTTTCATAAAAACTCCATCCTGAGACATAATTGCCCCCGTAAGAAGGTACCCTGCGATCTCTGTGGACAAATGTATAGTAATAAGAATTGTCTATATAGTCACAAAAAACTGCAGCATTCTGGCCGTGAACCTTACAAGTGTGATACCTGTGGGAAGGCCTACTTTTCTAAACAAAACTTCAGGGATCATATGGAGACCCATTCGGCGACATTTATACCTTATTTGTGCGGAATGTGTGGAAAAACTTTCGATTCGAAAAAACGTCTTCTGGTGCACGAAGAAAGTCACTCGGGCAGAAATATAAGTTGCGAAATGTGCTCCAAAAAATTCACTACCAAAAACCTCCTGAGACTCCACAAACAAACACACGAGACTGAAAGGAAATTCGTTTGTGAGGAATGTGGGAAATCATACCGAGTGAAATCCGAGCTTGAGGAGCACAGAAAACTGCACCAAGAGATCGCAGAAAAGGGGGAATATGCAGCTAAATGTAAAGATTGTGGAAAATTGTTTAAACATTCGAGTAGTTTGTATTCTCACATTTTAAGATCCCATCGCGGGGCTCCAAAGCAAATACACGAGTGCACCGTTTGTGGGAAAACGCTTTCTAGTGCTTCCAATTTAAAAGTACACGAACGAATCCAGGAAAAGGATCCTCGAGCTCAATCCCGGAAGAAAACCTTGGAGGATAAATCAATTGACAATAATCTGGATTAAACTAACAATAACTTTGGAGTATTCTCCTGATGAGCAAGTTTACGTGTTCGTGGCTGTGATGAGGTTTATAATTGTATCAGTG
This sequence comes from Tomocerus mixtus, assembly GCA_034694165.1. Taxonomy (NCBI): domain Eukaryota; kingdom Metazoa; phylum Arthropoda; class Collembola; order Entomobryomorpha; family Tomoceridae; genus Tomocerus; species Tomocerus mixtus. The sequence goes on from JAQFYC010006711.1 coordinate 2,172, forward strand.
ATGATAAAATCGTTTACTTTGTTATAGCACATAATTATACTAGCATAGCTTTTTATTAATATAATTAGTTAGTTAGGTTAGGCCGTTACCTATATACTACGTTAATATTGGAAACATTAAATCAACAATATTTCAATATACAAAAATTCCAAATATTTAAAGATAGTTATTCGTCTCTTCCGAATGGTATGCAATTTTAGTAAATCCATGAAACATTTAGGAGTTTCTGGAACTCAATGTGATCGATTTAAGACCTAGCCAAATTACACATTCAATGATTTGACAAAAGCAAAAGTGACTGCTTTGATAATTCACATGGGTGCATGACAGAAAAATTTTAACACTGAGGACTGAGGGCTTTTAGTGTCCACTTTTCACAGGCCGGTTTACATGATTTCTCCAATGTATTCACAATTCCAGCTTCTTCCAAGATTTAATGCATGTCGGTGAATATTTTGGAAGTTGCTAATACTCCAGCACCAATTACCAGCACGCTGTGGCCCCTAAGATTCCAGTAAACATAATAAATGCTGCAACCACTTTGTTAGACATATAAGGTGTGCATGATCACATTGAATTGAAGTACAATTATCAATCTGGTAGGTCCATACGTCAGCGTGTACACTTTTCCATAGACGCGTATGCAGGCAGCGATGCATTTTACACTGTGTGCACTACAAACCTGCAATTTATTTACAAGTCACTATTTTCGAATATTAACACAAAAAAGTTTAAAAAAAATAACTTGTAATTAATTAAATTGAGAACGAAGTTTATTTAGCACCTGTTTTAACATCACGAGCAATGATAAGTATTATAAAATTGCTGCATAACAGAAAACAAACAATTTAGTTTTTATTTTAGTAGATTTTCGAAGTCTAATATATAATTAGAAATTGTATTTCAATTGAACATTAATTTCTAACATTTAATTTTATTTGGATTTGAATAAATTGTTATAACCCTGATGATCTCACTTTATACTGGCGTTAAATTTTTTCAGTTTTTTTGTCGCCTTTGAATTTGTCGAACAAGGAAAAGAACAACCCTGATTGCATTACAATTAAACAAATTATTAACAATTAGTGTTTGAGAATAGTAATTTTAGTACTAACTAATTACACTTAATGTTTGTATATACCCCAGACATTATGATTGACATGATTTGATTGCAATGAATTAGGCAATAAAAAGTATAATTAAGGGGGAAAAATAAGGCTTAATCTGGGTCGGTAACCGTGTTGCCCTCGGGTTCTGGTTGGTCCTCATCTATCGCAGGGATCAATCCAAGCTGTTCCTGGATAGTATAAATAATTGTGGTGCAATAGAAACTTTTGAATATTATAATAGAGAAGCTTACCTCTTGCAAAGTCGTGTGACAGTCTTCATAATGCTGTCGCATTGCAGAAAGCTTTTTCTGCAAGTCACAATCGAAGCACTTGAACATGGCTGCAGGATACTTCACATGATATTTTAGGTGATGACAATAAGCCAACCTCCGGCTCTTAAATTCTTTGCCTTTTTGCCATGAGGTGCATGGGGCCATGCGTGAGGCCGCACGGCAGTAAAATTTACCGTTAAGCATCTTCTTGAAACAAAACTGGAAACCCCATTCCTTTTCCGTCAACGGCTCCCGTGCAGGCTTCCGTTCAGGCTTCTTTGTAGTGGAAGCCGCCTTTCGCCGTTTAGCAGCCTTTCGCCGTTTAGCCTTTCTTTGTAATAAAGTGAAATAGAGTCAATCTTAATGTTTATAGTAATGTATTTTACTATTCTTTATATTATATCTTACATCGGTAAAATAATGGCTTAGAAATGCGCATATGCACTTATATATGACCTTTGCGTATTTAGTATTTACCTTTTCGGCTTTGAAACTTGAGGGGGAAGTCTTTCCACCTCATTCTGATCTTCCTGTCCTTGAGATTGCTCTTCAGTCATTGAGTCTTCCTCATCAGGTAAGATACAAAGGACTGCACTCGTCGAGGTGGGAATAATCTGTGCAAATTGAGGGGCGCTGCAACAAATTCAAAATAGTATTAAAATTGCTTAATGTGCTTGCTGCAATTTAATGTAATCAATTTGTGTTTAAAATTATTTAGTTACCGCCGCGGGGGTAATTTGCTTTGGTTAATAATCTTTGATTGCACGTCAATCGGAATGATTTCACAGGGGCTGCCCTCATGTTTGACGTTTTCATCCGAGAAAGTAAGTCTGCTATCGCCATCATTCAAAATAATAGTATTCATATTGTAACCAGATGTGGATTGTAATTGTAACCCTGCAATTAAATATATAATAAATTACAAAGTACGTCTAATGATAAATAGACAAGGGAATTATTTAAAACTAAATTTTGTAAAGCGTCTTTTTTTTGCAATAGAAACAGGAGGCTAACGCTAACTACAGATGTGATCGCTAAACAGTGGCACCCGCAGGAAATTTTTTGCTATCATAGGCAGGAAAATATTGGTTATAGGCACAGATATTAGATATGCCAAATTTTTTAAATACTTACATGTAATTATTAAAATTTTCAAAAATTTGATATAGGCTATAGCCTACTTGGCCTATGGCTGCGGGCGCCACTGTCGCTAAAATACCTAAATATCAGATATGTAAATACTTTTCATTTTACCCTTTTCCTGCTCTTCGATGCTAACTGCTGAAATCTCTCCAGGAAAAATTTCTGTAATAGTTGTCTCATTTTCCTCTTTGATCCACAAGTCTCCGTCTACATCGAACTTTATCTCTTCTATTCCCATCTCAGGAGGACACCCATTTTTCCCCCCAACTTCATTTAAATCAATCTGAAGAGGATCATGATCACATATTTCATTAAGGTCATCTTCGTTTTCATCGAAGATTGTATTTCTCGGCTCTGCAGAAGTAGCTTCAGGAAATTGGGCAAGAGAATTCGGCAAATTTCCAAAATTATTTTTGGATTTCGTAGAAAGGTCAACCTCGATTAGTTTTTTCCAAGAAGACGGCGTAGTCCCTGTGTTGTCCTTCTCTCGTCGATGTAATATTCCCAATGAAAATATAAATACAGTCTCAGAAACGCTTTTCTGCAAAAACTCCAATTGTTCAGTGAGATTATATAATGTAATTGCTGAATCCAAGCACTCGGGACAAAACTTTAAGCAATCTTGAAAATTTCCTGAACTTTGGCCTTTTGTGATTTCTGAATGCAAATATTTAGAGCAAAGTTGATAAAGTTTGTGGGAATTGTTTGAACTTGAAGCAAAGGTTTCGGCTCTTATTGAAGAGAAACATATTGTACACGATTTACTAATGTTTCCCTCGTCGTAATTTTCAGAATGCATTTTGATGTAACTAGAATTTGAAGTACGTTCAACGTTCCGATTCCAGCAGTAGTCAGTAGTCATCAGATTCAATACCAATCGTTGATCGTGTCGTGTGTCAAGGAAGAATGAACAGCTGTTTGTTGTCTGTTATTTCAATGTCCTGGTGCCTAGAATATCAGGATCAAAGTGAATATTAATATCAGTGATATGATAACAAAAAATATATTTGAATTTGAATTGCGTTTTTCTTAGTTAGTTTTTGGGTGAATAATGTACAGTACACGTATGTGTTTATATAGTAGTTCTCCAGACTTTTTCAACTGCGCGGTATACGAATCATGCTTGAATATTAGTTCATAGTATATAGTATGAAGATAAACTTCATACGACAGGTGGTTATTGAATGACTTCAGTACTTCAGTAAACTTGACAGTTTATGTACCGGAGAGAATTTCTACAGTAAAATATATCCATGAAGATAGAAAAAATATTTTCTACACAAAAAGTTGGCCGCCCGAGGGAATATTTATATAACACTGTCAGGCCATGCCGGAGCATACCCCGGACTCCGGACAGATGTAAATGGGGTATTGTATTACGTTACATAAGGTGTTGTAGATTACCCCAGCCCCTTGTAAATGTTTTCTTACCGTACCCCAGATGTTCCGAAATTGTTGTAAGAGTACCTCAGTTCCTTTTCTTACGATACCCCAGGTGGTTCGAAATTGTGTTTGATCACCCCAGCCTATTGTAGATGTGTTTTACGCTACCCCAGTTGTTGGAAAAAGTTGACGCGTTGGAAAGCTGGAGCGTAAACTGACTGACTGACACACGGACTGACCACTGACAGCATTGATAAAATGATAATAATTTATCTGGCAGTACATAATAAAACATTTCAAAACTGTGTGTAAAAATGTAGCGGAAGTGAACAGGTGCAATGTAAACTGTTAACAGTGTGTATTTGTTTGAGTCTAATTTGAATGAGTCATTAAGATATTGACATAAAACAGTCTGTTTTTGGCCAAATCTCACATTGCCCCAATAACTTAGCTTCTTGTCGTAACTCATCGAAAATGTTGGTCTACGTTTTCTTCAAACCGATTGAATATCACCATCCATTTGTGATTTTGATTTTCGGAATAGTGTACTTCTAGCAAAGTAATTGCAACCATTATGTGGACACTTTTGTAAGTTCACTTGTACTTTTCCTCCAGGTTTCCTGTTGGGAGGCCGTCCCCTACTTTTTGTAGGTTTTAATTTCTTATTCTGCTGTGTCGCTGTTGCAGAGTTGCAGCAAGTTTGCCTGTTTTGATTTGAGATAAAAATTATAAACATTAATTATCATGCACAATTTAGCCAACATTTTATTCCTATGTATATGACTAAATTATTTTCTTCACTATTTACATACTTGTATAATTCCAAACATATTGATGCTTAGGCAATTTCTTCAAAAAGTCAAATAGTATGTCCATATGTGCACTATGTTCAGAATTTTTTATAATATTAAATTATTGGTACACTGGTTAATTCAAATTGAGAACATTCGAAGTATTTATTAGGTAACTACAAAAGCTGTGTATCTGTATACACCAATTTGGCCAATTAATTGTTTTAAACACTTTTGTATGTATTAATAACGCTATAAACGTAATGATTACAACGACTTTAATAAATATCTAGTCTAAATTAAACATGAAGATGTATGACACAGTCTTGAATGAATTCATTTCACAATGCTAAATTTTGTAGCGATTCTTTACACCACTAAAGAATTTAAAACATTTTTCAGTGTCTATATTTAAAATTCAAATACGATTAATCAGTCGGTCGTTGCATTAAAAACGTTTTCTGCCAGTGTGAATTTTTAAGTGACCCGTCAAATTGTATTTTTGTGTAAATCTTTTAGAACATATGGGACATTTAAACGGTCGTTCTCCAGTATGTGTTTTGACATGTCCATCTCGGTGGTGCTTCAGAATAAATCGTTCATTGCAAATGTCGCACTTAAATGGTCTTTCTATCTTTTCATCCTTCGCTCTTGGGCGGAACTGACGGAGCTGTCTTATTTTCCTTGATGAACTTCCAGGTTTCATAATTGTCTGGACACCAGGTTTAATAATTGTCTGGACACCAGTTTTAATTATTGTCTTGGCACAACATTTAGTGTTTTTGATTTTCTTTAAATTCTCCAATGGCATGGGAATACCGTGCTTTGTAGCGTTATGTCGGATTAAAGTCCATTTACGCGCAAATGCCACCTGACATAAGTAACAAGTAAGCTGACCCTCACCCTGATCTTCTTGTCCTTGAAATTGCTGTTCAGCCATTGAGTCATCATCATCAGATAAAATACGAAGGACTGCGCTCCTCGAGGTAGGAATAATCTGTGCAAATTGAGGGGCGCTGCAACAAATTGAAAATAGCCGTAGAATGGCTTAATGAGCTTGCTGCAATTAAATTTAATCAATTTGTGTTTATAATTATCTAGTTACCTCCGCGGGGGTACTTTGCTTTGGTTAATAATCTTCGATTTCACGTCAATCGGAATGATTTCACAGGAGCTGCCTTCGTGTTGGACGTTTTCATCCGAGTAAGTAAGGCTACCATCATTCACAATAATAGTATTCATACTGTAACCAGATGTGGATTGTAATCCTGCAAATGTATAATAAATTACAAAATTAATTAATAACTGATAAAGTATGCATAGCAAAGGGAATTATTTAAAACTGAAAGTAATGCGCATTTTTTGCAATAAAAAATGAGGCTAGCCACAGCTGTGACAGCTTAACAGACAAAATAAATAAATACTTCCTTTTACCATTTTGTTTTATGAAAGGACTCTTTTCTTGCTCTTCGATACTAACTGCAGAAATCTCTCCAGGAAAAATTTCTGGAATACTTGTTCCATTTTCCTCATTGATCCACAAGTTTCCGTCTATATCGACCTTTATCTCTTCTATTGGCATTTCAGTGGGGTACCCATTCTTCCCACCAACTTCAATTAAATCAATCTGAAGAGGATCACGATCACATGTTTCCTCAAGATCATCTTCTTCGCTTTCATCGAAGATTGTATTTCTCGGTTCAGCAGAAGTAGCTTCAGGAAATGGGGCTAGAGAATTCGGCAAATTTCCAAAATTATTTTTGGATTTCGTAGAAAGGTCAACCTCAATTAGTTTTTTCCAAGAAGACGGTGTAGTCCCTGTGTTGTCCTTCTCTCGCCGATGTAATATTCCCAATGAAAATACAAATAGTCTCAGAAACGCTTTTCTGCAACAACTCCAGTTGTTCAGTGAGATCATATAAAACAGTTGCTGAATCCAAACAATTGGGACAAAACTGTAAGCCATCTTGATAATTTCCTGAACTTTGGCCTTTTGTTATTTCTGAATGTAAATATTTAGAGCAAAGTTGATAAAGTTTGTGGGAATTGTTTGAGGTTCCGGCTCTTATTGAAGAGAAACATATTGTACACGATTTACTAATGTTTCCCTCGTCGTAATTTTCAGAATGCATTTTGATGCAAGTAGAATTTGAAGTACGTTCCGATTCCAGCAGTAGTCAGTTGTCAGTAGTCATCAGGTTCAATACCAACACCAATCGTGTCGTGTGTCAAGGAAAGAATGAACAGCTGTTGTCTGTTATTTCAATGTCCTGGTGCCTAGAATATCAGGTGTCAAAGCGAATATTAACATCAGTGACATGATAACAGAAAATATATTTGAATTGTGTTTTTCTTAGTTTTCAGTTTTTGGGTGAATGGAAATTACACATGTGACATGTATCTATAATATAGTTCTTCAGACTTTCCTTTCCAATTCCCAGACTTTTTCAACTGCGCGGTATGCGAATCATACTTGAATATTAGTTCATAGTATAGTATGAAGATGAACTTCATACGACAGCGAGAGGTGGTTATTGAATGACTTCAGTAAACTTCACAGTTTATGTATCGGAGAGAATTCCTGCAGTAAAATATTTATGAAATTAAAAAAATATTTTCTACACAAAAAGTTTGCCGCCCGAGGGAATATTTATATAACACTGCCAGGCCATGCCGGAGCTAACCCCGTACTCCGGACAGATGTAAATGGGGTATTACGTTACATAAGGTGTTCCAAAATTGTTGTAGAGTACCCCCGCCCCTTGTAAGTGTTTTCTTACGATACCCCAGGTGTTTCGAAATTGTGTTACGACCCACCCTATTGTACCTGTGTTTTACGCTACCCCATTTGTTGGAGCGTAAACGACTGACACACGGACAGACTTACTGACTGACAGCAATGATAATGTATCTGTCAATACGTAATAAAGGACCTATATTATGTATCTCTTCTGCATCCTTGTATCATTATCTTCATCTATTTGTGAGCGAGTTGAACGAGAACGCACATTTGAATGATTCCCACATGCGAGCAGAGGTCACACTGCAAAATTGGTAGCACCGCGAAATCGTTCTAAAAACATTTTTATTATACAGGGTGGAAAATCCAAAAACATACGAACGAGAGCAGGTCTGATGTCTGATTTTCATCTTTGTGGGAATAAGGACAAGAAGTAGAGAAATAAAGTGTAAATTGAAAATATGTAGCATTAATCTGCCATGCATTTGGGGTTATGGGTGCATTTCCTGCGTCATCGTCAACTTTTACTACAGTTGGCATAATATACATATTTTATCTTTGTCAGCTAAAAATTATGTGCAAAAAATGTCAAGGGAAGCGCCCAACTCTGTCAAATGATATAGTATCAAGGGACAAGCAGACTGGCAGATGCATAAGTATCCCTATTAGGCGTTACACAACTTAATAAACCGCACCCGGTGTCCCTATCCCTATGTACCGCTAGAGGACATAAAATGGCATATTCTCGGATTGGACTTACTATATATAGGCAAAAAAATTTATTGCATGTTAATTCGTTTCAGACAATTTGGAGTCGATTGAGAGGGTGTTACTTTTTTAGTGGGTGGGGTCCTCCCCTCCTTGTATGCAGAACTTTGAAATTCGTGGCATTCATCCTCAGGTATGTTTTTACATCGGAAAAATCAAAGGAACTAACTTCCCCCCACTTCATGGGGGGAGGGAAGACCCCCACCCACCAAAAAAATTACACCCTCTCAATCGACTCCAAATTGTCTGAAACGAATTAATATGCAATACATTTTTTTTGCCTATACAGTATAAGTCCAAACGTTAAAAACTATAATATAGCAAAAACATTTAACGCATAAAGGTGTAAGTAAAACTGTGTGTATAAACCCTATGTATGACTACCGTCATTTTGGGATGTACTGTATATCTCCACAACACACATCAATAATATGTGTTTACCTATCTATATCCTCTCTACCTATACTATTCGTGTATATTAATGTAATATTATAAGGATTGAGAATTTCATTTCTAGAATTGTGCATTAAGTTGAGGTTATAAGGTATTTATAGGGTACGTAATATTACATGTTTTATATCCTCATTAAAAATATGCAACTCTGAATTATTGTACACGAGCGCCTGTCTCCATAATATTCTTAACTTTTGAGTGATCAACATGAATGGGAACGTTCGTTATTATCTAAAACTACAGCAGTTCTTTATAACAAAGCATCATTAAAACTGCATAATATCATAAATATAGTCAATTCACTCACAACATTTCTGTAGAAGATATTAAACTCTTATTTTCATATGCGTCACCACACCAAACCCGACAACAATCAATAAACGTTTACTGCTGTAGCCAATAATATGAGATTATTGATGCATGAATAATACTGCCAAGCCACCATATACAGCCCGCCCGAGTGAGTGTAGTGTTGCATAAATTGCAATAAATATCCCTATAAATCAGGGTGACCATAGTCGTACGTGAATGGCACGTACAGTATGTGAATTTCATCAAGTACGTGCGTACGTGTCACGTACAGCAAAAATACGTGAATTTTAAAATGTACGGGAAAAGTTAATAATTGTCAAATTACTTAGTTTTAGAAAAAGAGAGTTAACCGGGTCAATGTCTAACCGGAGAAAACAATTGAATTACTAATGTTCTTTCTGTTTTAAAGGTTAATAAATTTTAAAATAAAACTAGATACAAATTTTGGCATGATGCAGACTGCAAATTGAATAATACGGATTTTTCACCAAATCGAAAAACATGTATGATAAACAAAATCAATGCGTTGTCGAAATTCAAAACTAAAGAAAGGAATGATTACGAGTTTAACTCCCACACAGT
>JAQFYC010006712.1:0-11723 GCA_034694165.1 Tomocerus mixtus
CGGACGCACGGACGCACGGACGGACAGACATTGCGATTACATAAGCCAGCCTCGCACACTCGGGCGGGCTAAAACAAGTAAACAAGGGAAAAGGTACTTGAGCATGTACATCACTGTGTACTTAAGTGTTTCAGTCACTTCCGTGTGCTTTCTTTTCCAGATTTAGAATTCTATTTCCTTCATTCCAACAATATTAGCCTTTGTATAGAGGTACTTGCTTCCTTAAGATGTGGAGAAACACGTTGGGCAAATATTAATCCAAAGACACTAAATTAAGCATCCAAGGATGTGAAAATGCGCACATGTACAATGAAAAATAGACGCTTGCAAGATAATTGTCCTCTGTCTTATTGAAAAATAATGTATTTATAAAATTTGTATACAATTCCGTTTACATTCTGCAAAAATTGCAAAAAATTATATTCCTTTCTAAACTGCATTCAATTCGCATACTATTAAAATGTGAAATCTTGTCAGACATTAATAAGGTTCTACATAGTTTTTGGCTCTATATATGTTTTCTTTCTAACATTGACATTTTGGGCAAATTAATTACTTAGTAGGAAATGATTTCCGATTCTTTCCCTTGTACAGAATTAGGTTTATTGGCATGTAATAATAGTTTCGGTCTTATCCAAAACAGTACATAAATAAAATTAGGTATGTGTTGTATGCCGCCATATATACATATCCTACCTATCTGTGGTTGGTGCCAGTCGGGGGCATATATTATGTAAAATCTTGTTGTGCTGTGTATTTTAGATTGGAATGAACTACTTAGGTGTAAGGGGTACATTTTCCTTATTGTGTTTCCTCGGAACTGAATTCTTATTTGTTTCCAGTTACGGTTCTGTATACACAATTATTCATAAATAAGTTCGCATTCGCATAAATTGACCTAAAATACACAGAATATCATGCTTGCGAGTTTGATTCCCCGTAGGACGTAGAAAAAAGTTTGGAAAATTATTGCACCTGTACACATACTAAGCAATTTAAGCTGTAGAAAGGCTTAAATTAAGGTATTATATATTTAGATTGGGTTTATACCTATATATTTTATTAGACAAATACAAATACGCAGTTAGCAAGATTTAACTTGTATTTAAAAGTCTAACATGCAGATTTAGTAATTACTAGCTTGTGATGTGATGGTATTGTACTGAATAAGTTTCAATTGCTTGCGTTGCGTTGTCCTTGGAAGTGTCGAACTATTTCAGCGTTAAATATACAGAAGAGTATGTCATAAATTGGAATATATATTTGAATATACTAACTAATCGTAAGTATCACTAGAGACTGGTATTTATAAGTATAACCTAACAAGCAAAACTTTCCAAAATCTTTTACGCATTTAACGATGTGCGAACTTGTTTACTAATAAATAGGCGTGATTTGTATTTACATGTTTTGCATACAAGATACAAAATACCTACCGTAAACTATTTGTAGGTACCTAAGTATTAGAAAATGCTTCCTCTATATATTATGCTAAAGGGCATCATTAAAATATCAGTAGAATTATATAGGATACTAATGAATCCCAACATTGGGCCATAAATCATTACTGCACAGGCAGGTAGACTCTTGATTACTACATGGCATTAATGACTAAATTAATTACAAAATTGAAATCTGAAAATTGCTTAAGTATGCTTTAGTTATCCTTTTATGTGATGGATATTTTCTGGAAACATAAAGTGTCAGCAATTGTATGCATGATAATATTCTACAGTAAGGTAGGTAAATACGTATAAGGTAAAGTACCTTATCTACTTTACCCTAGGTACGTATAGTTGTAAACGTGCCCTAGTTTTTAGCAAATGTAGAACAATCCATATATCCATATCAGCACTTATTTAGAGTTACTAGATTTAGGTTCCAAAATTGTTTACAAATTCCAATGCGTCTTGTTCAATGATCTCTGAAATGTATTTTTGTGCTATCCAATATGCAATATAGACAACATGTAAGTTGTAAGTATAAAAAGTATACAGCTACAGCAGTTATACACATAATATGTAAAAAACATAAGTAAGTAGTAATAGCATGTAGGCATGTATTTAGAACACTTATTTAACAACGGCGGGCATTAATATGAAACAAATTCTGGAACGGATGATTAGAGAAGAATTTTTGCGTGGTATGGTATGCGTAGTGCTAGTGGCAAATGGCAAACCGTGCTTTGAGTGTTGCCAATTGCAAAAAACCTATTCATCAATGCATAAATGTGTTTTGTCTGTTATGTATGTAGAATCTGCGAACCTAAACAAACATTCTAGTTTGTTTTCACTCTCGTTCTCGTTCCCTGTATGTATGTCAGCATTAATCTGATGTTTTATAATAAAAATGTGCTCTAATGAATGATAAAGAAAAAATTAATCTATAAAATTGCATATAACTACCAACTACAGATATTACTCTATATAAAATTGTTATAAGTGTGCTTTTAAGGGCAATTTTTATATTTTGCAAAATTAAATAATTATATTAACAATTAATTAAAATGTGATGTCACAAGATATATTAACAACTACAAGAAATGTGGATTACCTGCTAATAAATATGTATAATAAATATGTATGTTTTATCTTTTGTGATTAGCGGACGTCCTGTCGTGCACTGCATCGATATTGAATTTATGTGCCATCTCGGTGGATCGCTACCAGGCGATAACAAGACCTCTGGAGTACTCTTCCGTGTCATCGCCACGCAGAATGTTGGCTGTAATATTCGCCGTGTGGCTGTCGGCGGCTTGTGTCTCTCTCCCTCCGGTTCTGCTCCTTGGCAATGAGTACGAAAATCAGCAGTGCAATGTTTCGCAAAACTTTTGGTACGAAGCCAATTTTTATTATCACATCTTCAGGAAAAATGCTCTTTAATTTACTCTCGAGACTTTTGTGAAGCCAATGAAGTATAGAAATGTATATCCAATCCAATTACATTTATAACTTTAACTGAGACAATATCATGTAGACTGTAGAACTCTAGATACTGGCATTAGTAGCAATACTAATGCATGTTATATACAAGATTAATATATACTTTAATGTTAGAATACTAAAATACACTATGCATATACACTATTGACTATTACATCATAATGAACAAGAACAAGTTTGTTTGCTCTAGTTTGGATTATTTGTTTCTAAAGTCTAAACTGTTTAAACATTGAAATTCAAAGAAATTTTCACGAACTACTATAGGAATATGATCGTGATCCCAGAAACCAATCGGAAATATATGCACATGTATATTTATTATCTTTTCAAGTTTTGCTAGTAGAATTATTACCATTAGCAATTCCCCGACAGGATTACACAAATACGCATAATATATGTATGTGTGTAGTTACTACAAGATGCAAGTTATTTTATTAGCACAACAGAAAAAGAACAATGTTTGCTTAAAATGCAGAATATTGGAGAGTTATTTACAATACATGGAAAATATTTATGCCAAATAAATTAACGAAAAATGAAAAATAATTGTGTTTCTCTATTTCCGAATCTGTAATAAAATTACAACTTAAGAATTTGGCTCTTCCAACAAAAAAATCCAAAAGCTTCTTTAATAATTATAAAAACTGCCAATTTCTCTAATATTTTGGTGTATTTCATATTTTTTAATTGTGATTAATTACAAATTATTTTTTCAACTATTATTTTTAACTTTTCAAACAGTTATTGCATTTTATTTAGTACCGATTTCCCTTAAAGTAATTTTAATTGAATTATTATTTTCCAATCGCTTAAACAATCTTTTAACAAATCTTTATGCCCATTGATTTCAAACAATTTGCAGATCATTTTTTCCATTTCCCTTTGCAAATAACTTCAATGTAATTAATTTTTCTAGCATTTTTCAAGAACTCTTTTAGGAAAACGAATTTGGTCTTTCTGCTGTAATAGTTGGCAAATGTAACAGTAAGTGCAAATGAGCCCGGTTTCTAATATTTATTTAACATGCCATGCCAGGGTCTGACCTTAGACTCCACTATTATGTATTTGCAGTACTGTACTAATATACCTACATTTCACCATTGGATTACTATTCATAAAACACAAGAGTACGTAGGAAAGGGCCGTCTATTAAAGAACAGAGGATTTCATTGACAAGTAAAATATAGTGGAGCCGTTTCTTGATTTTATTACGACATTCTCTTTGGAAACTATTAGGCATATGAATGGGTTCGTGGCTCATTAAAGCATTTATATGGTGTCCCAAACATCTTCTGCATCGAATCTAAAGTGTACTTCAGCTTTATTCCTTAAGATATAAAATTATGTCACATTCGCATAACTTCGGCAGTAGTTTACAATGATATATGAACTTTTAGTTACTCATATCTGTAGTTTATCATACATAACATAACGTTTATTTATCCGATCTAAAGTAAGTGAATGTGATAGCGATGTGATAGAGGTAGCATTTAGCTCGCAGAAAGAAATTAATATACAGGGTAACCCATTGCAATGTTCTTCTCTGGGGAAAAACCTGAAATTGATCTTTCGCCACCTTTTATGAATTGGTGTGTAAAATTTCATCAAAATTGGTTAAGGTTTGGGGTGTCTAAAGGATAACACTTAAATAAAACTAATAAAATTACCCATTTTTTTGATTTTCTCGAAATCTGGTTAGAAAATTATCTTGCAAAATTAAAATTATAAAAGCTTTCCATTGTTGGTGTTTTACCAGCTTTCATCAAAGAGGCAAATTTTTTCAAATTTTCAAAATATTGGGGATAATTTTCAGAATTCCTCGAAAATTTCAAAAAAGGGATAAACAATTTTCAATTTTAATAAAACGAAGTAAAAAGCTTCATCTCATTGGAAATTAAAAAAATGTTGAAAATAGAAATCCCGGGAAAATTTTGGCTTTTTGGGCATTTTCCCTTAAATACTGTAAACCTTCGTCGATTTGAATTAAATTGGGCGAAATTCATAAAATTCAAAAACATTCATAAATTCAAAAAGGATTCTCTATACAATTAGATTGTTTAAGGTTTTCCCAGTATGCCAAGAACCGGAGGGCAAACATGGTTACATGGTTATTAGCTACTCTGTACAATTCTGTGTTGAAAATAGTTCGGATTGGATACCTCCTTGAGTTTGTGTTTGGATTGAATGTTGAAGTTATACTGTATGTGTGAATTGAACGAATGTCTCATTAAATGGAGATGTAATCGTTAAATGTAGATGTTCTTAAGTGGTTTGGTTTTCCTTGCTTTGCCTTGGCTTGGCTTAGCTTTGATAGCGATTGCAAGCTGTGCTTGGGCTTCTCGTTAGTTTTCTTAACTTTATCTCTATGTGCACTATGATTTAGTTTGTAGAACAGAAGTTAATGGCAGTTATGTTACGTTATTATGTTGCTTTGCTTTAGTGATCTGATCCGCGAACAGATTCTCAAAGCTCAACGCTGTATGGAATGCTACGGTATTAAATAAAGTCAAACTTTGGCTGGAGTAAATCAGACAACACACTTTTAGTTCATATGGCTTTTGGTTGTTGATTGAATGCAGCGTTAAGTTTTACTCACTCGTAAATCAAATTGATAGTACAAATAGGACTGATACGATACCATTGCGTTGGGCTGAAAGAGTTCCTTAAGAGATGCATGCGCTTTCATCCATTTATAAGTTATTATCAACCAACTGCCTGTAAGTGTACTAAAGTGCAACTTAAACTTGTTTGTATGTAAATATACTTATATACTAATGCTTATGCTAGTCATATATGCTTAAGAATATATATATGTACCTACCAAGGTTAGACAGTCAAGAATGCAAATATTTTTTACCTAATACCTAAGTGTGGGTAGTTCTGTTTAAATGGGACCAATTATGGATAACGGGCAAACATAAAATGACAAAAATTATTAATGTCCCACTTACTTTTTCGTCAATTTAGTCTCGATGGGATTTTTAGGTCTCCGTTTAGCTTTTAGTATCACAGCCTTGTTTTCCGATTAAGAGAACATCCAATGTAATGTGGAGAGCTTAAAAGTGTATGGATATAAATAATACGTGAGCAAAGGCATAAAAATGTTTGAAGTAGTGAAAGACTGTCTTAATTACCTCTGGTAGATATTTATATGGATAAAATCACTTACAATTCAATTTCTTTACTATTATCTACTATTCATAATCTGATTTTTGCAGAATTAATATATTGAATTAATTTTGAAATGGTAAAGCCACAATCTGTGGATTGGCTATGCCACAATGTACAATATCCATCTGCAGAAATATTATTGTTTCATTTTTTGTGAGGACTATTTTTACTTGGTACATGGTACTTAATTCTAAAATACGCTAAAAAATATTTGAAATAACGCTTTACCTGATAAAGTCCTAATTTGCAAATAAGTTCCGACACCCGACATGTACACGAAGTGGAGACGTTGTAACTTTACCCGTATTTTTGATTTGATACTTTTATTCTTAATCTATTATTTTTGAAGTAAAAGCCTAATCGTAAAATGCCGAATTCAGAAGTGTAACAAAAAATTAACATTGTGTTGACTTTATTCCAGTTTCCATCAACATAGTGCAATATCGTAGCTGTAATACAATAATTAATATGGGGAATAGTTTAAAAGTGTCTTAATACGAATTGTGGTGCATAATAATCTTTGTTGTGGCTATTTGCTATTTTATCCACATATTTAGTCAGTTTTGGAATATTCCACATTTTTAATTATGTCAGGGACGATATATTTATGTGTAATTATCTCGTGTGTTTAAGCTTACATATAAGTTTGCAATATTGAATGTAAAAGATACCTAAAATACATACAGCATATTTTATAATGCTCTTAAGTAGCAAAACGATGAAACGTGTGAGAATTTCGTGAAGAAATGAAATGGGTGCGGTTGATTTCTCCCATCTGTTTCTCACGTCTCGTCTTTCCAACTCAGAGTATACTGTAACTGTAACAATATACTACACTACACCCCACACCACATTCAGCTCCCATTTCACGTTACTGTCGTGTCAATTCAGGAAATTCAGCTCCAATTCATGCACCATGAAGCGAGAAGGTAGTAGAACACTGCGTGGGCCACGCGACTTGCTACTTGCTAGTCAGTTTTATCCAGTTGGGATGGGAAAGTTAATCTCATTCAAAGCAAACGCAAAAGATTTTCATGTGTATGATTTTATAATGCCAAGTTAAATAGATAATATCACGATCCAATCCACTAATCTCCCTATTCTGTCTACAAGTGTGTCAACCAGAGAAGTTTTGCAGATTCTTTAGTTCATTATACTTTATCGTTAGGACCAATTTCAGGTGAAACTTTTTATAATGGATATTATGCTTTTCTAAGAAGGAAAGCGTCAGAATTAAATTAATTGGTCGGGTGTTACTGAAATGATATGAAAGGTATTCTAAATTGCTCCTATCATCGTTGTAATCTTAAACTTGTGGTATTTTAATCGATGCCACCTTTTGCAAAGAAAGAAATGAAAAGACACGGCAGATTTAATCTCTAATCCCTTTTATGTAGTACTGGGAACTCATCTTCAGCTCAGAAGAGTAGATTAGATATTGTATGTATAGCTTAATGTGAAAAAGCAGTAAGTATTTAGAAGCAGACGACGATTTCTATAGATCTCTTAACCTAACTGTAATTCCAGGTTTAGGCTTTCCAACTTGCATTGAAAAAATTAAAGATGTACCTATGCACATCAGATAAACTATATTTATAGCTTACTACTTTAAGAATCTTGTAGTAATACATATACGTATGTATTTCTTGGCTCTTCTCTTCGTAGTCCCATTGTTATGCTAATAGAGCTGATAAAGAGATTAACCATTGTAATCAACTCCGTAAAGTTGCTCGAGGTTAAATGCTATACAAAGAGAAAGTGTAGTAAAAGAAAGTTAGTGAAAGTTAATAGAGGGGCTAAATATTTCAAATTAAATCTAAAAATTCACGAATATCGGTTTCAGGCATGTATATTAATTAGTATATACTTTTATGATATACACTTCTACATTTTGTCTGAAAAATAAAATGTAGCGTTACGTTATTTATGAATTGACATGACTTCCATAAAAATGGTAATGTGACACTTGCTAAATTGAGGGAAACCAAATAATTTGCATAGAATATTTGCCTAAGTGATGAAAAATTCAAAAACGTTTTCTATTTCAACATATTTCATTTTACGTATTCAGTAAATTTCACTTTAGCCTAAGGCACTGCGGTTCAGATGTAAATATTTTATTTTTATAGAACTAAATGAACCCGACTGGCAGAGTCGAGCTCACATTCACTTACAATCAGTCAGTGTAACATTTAGGGCAAGAAAGGAGGGAAGCATTTACGGGAAGTACTTTCTCATCATCATCATCGTCACTAACAGCTTCCCGCGTGCACACCGAGAATGAGAGAGTCATAATCATCATTTTTCTATTTCGTGAAGGTGACTCGTTCAGACGGGAGTCCCACTTGTAAGTACGTTGTGGCACTTGACGCCAGAATTGAACTGTAATACACTAACAGTATAGTATAATATAAAAGCTACATATGTATAACTACAAGTACTAAAGTCCTACCTACTGTGTACTACTTATATGAAATATATTTTGCTAATGCAAACACTTGCCAGGTATTATTATAGGAAAGAGAAAATAAGACAAGTTTCAGGTACATTTTATTTTTCTGTATATTATGTCCACAAACCACAAAATATAAAGATCTCTGTAATTTGAGGGTATATAAGTATAAGCCTAAGTCTAAGGACATATTATGAACAAATCTACAGGGTGGCAAGTATTTAGAGACGCAAAAGTACTCTATGCGATTATTTATCAGGCGTTTTTAGCAAAATTAAGCTAACTTAGAATAAAATCTAAAAACTGTTATTAAAATTACCTGCAATTTTTTTTTTGCTAAAATTCTGGGACATCTTTCAGTCGACCCGTTGTAAGGAGTACATTAAATTGCTCCTTAAAAGCTGGGCTGCTAAAACGCATAGAAATTTTCAATTTTTTCTTCATCCTGTATATAGCTGTATTATACATGTACTAAGTAAATATATGGAAGAGAAAGTACATTCAATCATAAAGCAATATACATACACACTACAGAGGTTATATTAAAGTGTATATATATTTCTTAAATAGTATATCTTATATAGTTATCCTATTAAATTATGAATAAGAAGAAAGTTATGCGGGCAATGACCAAACGCGGACCAATACAGCATCCCAAGGAAAAATGTACTTACTTTTCATTTTTTTCGTCTTCATATTTTGATGGTTCGTTCTAGGTTTCACTTAGAAAATGAAAGTAGACAGTATTTACTATTTATGTACCACCAAGAAGGTATGTATGGCATTTCATGTCAAACTGGAAACGAAAATTCCATTTGACCGTTCTACTTACATTTAATATGTACAGTACAAGTGGACGGAGAGAGATACGAAAAAATGCGTTGTTGGGCACGTGTATTTACTTATTACTTGCGTATAGCGTAGTAAACATCACTATATATTTAGGTTATTCTACTTTATATGCCTTAGACATGCTGTTTGTAGGTAAGATTGGAATTGAGAGATTATTAGACTCTGCACTCACTCTAGGCTGGACAATATGGTGGCTATAGTCAATTTGAAATTTCAGTCAGGTCAGGGACAGAAAAAACATCAAAAAGTAAAAGCAAAACTTAGTAGACATTCAGGTCGTTGCTTCAAGGAAGGTTGTGATAGCTATAAAGGGTTGATAAACCATAAGTAAGTATCTACCTTGGTAAAAATTAAAGAAAAGTTTATATATAACATCAAAGCTTCAGTAGTTCTTGTACACACGTGATAATATACTGTTTAGATTAAATTGCCGAGTATTTACCTTTTCTTATTAAAGATAATGTATAATTGAGACTTATGTAAGTAAGCTTCTTCCTATTCCTTTTATACTAAAGAGGGGACCTTACGCACTCGTATCTTAGATTTTAACAATGGATACACCAATCAGCTTCATTTGCATGTGAATAGTCCATTTTGTGAGGTTATAGAATCCAATGGGGCCTTTTGACCCCTTAAAAATGACCCCTGAAGTTGAATTTTTCTCGTGACAAGAAGCTTTGCTGTGGGTTATCTCACTGTACCCCTTCACACAAACCATGCTAATAATATGTATTTCTCCATATTAAAAATTGAGGCCCCATCAAAAAAAAGCTTTGTGGTTTTTCATTATGAGAGATTGCAATAACAGTTATAATGTTGGTACTCATAATAAAAAACCACTGATAAAAACGGAAAGCTTTTTGTGGCCTCAATTTTTAATATAGGGAAATACATATTATTAGCATGGTTTGTGTGAAGGGGTACAGTGAGATAACGCACAGCAAAGCTTCTTGTCACGAAAAAAAATTCAACTTCAGGGGTCATTTTTAAGGGGTCAAAGGCCCCATTGGATTCTATAACCTCACAAAAAAGACTATTCACATGAAAATGAAGCTGATAGATGTATCAATTGTTAAAAATTAAGATCCGCGAGCGTAAGGTCTCCTCTTAAGTTTAAAACACGACTGCCAAACTCGTTTGGGAGAAAGTGAGGCTTGCAAGGTATTTGCCTTTTAACTTTCACCTCGATGTAATTGTTAATTCGCAAAACATTTTATAAACCTCAACTAATTTACTAAAATGTGGATTTTTCAACTCAAATCATACGTTCTTTAGCCACATTTCATTTTACATACTTTTGGAATAACGAATAACCCGTAAATGGAAGATATTCCAGCTACATAATATTTTTCGAAAAAGCCTGTCGGTAAAAACCCAGTCTGAAACTTATGTCCAATGTACAAGCCCATGTTTAACAAGATTAAGTTACATTATTCAGTATTGTACGTATCTATATATCAAATATCACACAATTCCCTCTAGTTACTATATATGTTATACTATGTACCTACATATAGATATATGAAATAGTACGTATAGAAGAGCGACGAACTATGCAATATTTAATAAGTTGAAAAATAAGGCGGACAAGTTGACAGAATGACATTGACACTTGCCCTTTGCGTACTTCCTCCTACTACACACACAACTACGTATGTTCAACATACTGTACATCAGACAATTGCAATGTATGTGCTACAGCACACGCAAGGATGCAAGGATACTATACAGTATCATATAGGATGGAAAATGGAGAAGTTATTATGTATTATTATTAGCTTTTGTCATTTTAGATGCCAATCATGCCGTTGAATGCGTAGGTAGCTTCACAAGTGTTTTTCTGGTGCAGATTAATTTCTTACACAAGTTCATGATACAATATTGAACTTGACAGGACAGTTATATTAGTACCTATGAAATTGACAAGGGTGCATTCGTTTATTGTATATTTGTTTCACCACTATTACCTACGATGTAGCGCTGTGCTTATAAATATGAGTGTAACAGATGGAATACTTTATAGTTATTTATTAGCTTGTTGCTTTTACATTAAAATTTCATGTGAACATTTGTTATGTCATAGTCGACTTAAATTGCTTGAAGATGTGCTACTATCAAAGAAAGTAGGCAATTATATACATCTGGTAACCATACTTTCATTTAAAGGTTAAAAGTCTATTTTCCGACTAACTTATGTTCGTATGTGTGGGTTATACTAGTTTAATTGGCGGCGAGCAATTGGGGGCTACCGGTCTGAGTTTCAATCTCTCTCTGGAAGGTCCTCGCTTCGAATCCCGTCAGGGACC
>JAQFYC010006713.1:0-11722 GCA_034694165.1 Tomocerus mixtus
GATCCTTACTATGACTATGAATTCGGGTATGCTAAACTGCCGTCATCAGTGCGACACATAACAGTTGCGGTGCCACCGCCGTTAAATAAGCCAAGAAATGGAAAATTATACTCAAGGATGGATGTGCCACTACCGTTTTACGGTAAATACTTTATTTTTATATCCCTACTAAGTAAATGTGTCTATTATACTGGTACATAACTATTTTATTATTAATTAGGAAATCTTTACCTCTTATTGCAGGATTTGGAAGACATGCGCTCCATTGGCACCCAAAATCTCACCGAAAAGGCCACAAAGCAGAAAAATGGCCTGGCTTAGGAGAAAAGACATTATTAAAGAGACAGGAAGTAACTGAAGACAGTTCTAGTTCAACATCACCACCCCAGTCACCTTCGCCTTCACCCTCGTCAAAAACAAATAAAGATGAATTGTCGATAACATTTTTAACACCTGGAAAGAAAGCCGCAGAATTCAAGAAGAAGATGGATGAACTAAAGAATTATACAGCCGATGAAAAATCGCAAAATTATGCAGATGAAATGGAAAAGTTTTCAGCAAAGCCTTCTCTTATTAGAATGGGATACAAGATGCTCAATTGGTATAAAGGATATAACGAGTCTCCAGCGCCATTTTACAGTGATCCGAGAACATTTAATCATCCGTTTGGAAACAAGCATAAAATGTTGAAAATTCCTCCGCAAGCGTTTGCTACCCATTATTTTCAACAAGATGTGCCTCTAATTACAAAAAGTAGATACAAGAAACAGAAATCTTGGGCAGATTCAGATAACATAACTCCAAATGAATTACATGAAATTGAGGAAGAGGAAAGAAGGGAACAGTCGCCAAAATGCACTAAAGGGAGTAGCATGCTTTTCTGCAATGAAGACGCCCTGACAGAATTCATGGGGGCTTTAGATAGACATGTTAAAAAGAAGCCAAGATCAAAGAATCGTGATCGTGGATACGGATACGGAGGAGGAAGATCGAAATACAATAATGATGATGATGATTACATTCGCTATGATCCGGATCCGGATTATAATGATAGCAGAGAAAGATACGAACAGGCAAAACACGGTTACATAAAAGGTAATTCACAGTTTAATTATCCTTCTTCAGACGATTTCTATAACCATGAGCATGATCATCATGGGTCGTACGATGATAATAACGATAACAACTTTAGATCGAATCTTGACGATTATGATGTTGATATTCAACGAGATAGTCCTGTAAAAATTCTAGTCGTACTTACTAAGAAAGGTTTCTCAGGTTCTGGCTCATCAAACAGTCGATCCTCTACATCTTCTAAGAGTGGACTCTATCCACCAAAAATTACATACGATACTCCTACATTAATTGCTGGCAAACATAGAGAATCTGATAACAATCCAGCATCTTGGCAAGATCCAACATTATTCGACAGCGATCGAGACAGTTCAGAATTCAATAGAGGATTCCCAGAGTTTAACAACTATAACGGACCGAGCAGCTTCGATCGGCCAAGAAAAACGAGTGGGCGACGAGACAGGGGCAGAAATTATGACAAATTGATGGACGAATTGATGTCTGCTATTGAAGGAAGGATTCAAGATATGGATCCTAAGTATGATAGAGACACACGTCACAATCCTTCCGAAATAAACGAAAATGATTATGAACCTGCACCGTTTTGGCCCGTGCCGAGGGATTTTACTAGCGAAGAAAGGCTCAAATGGGCCAGAATGAAAGCTGCTAAAGCTATGAACAACGGTCCTGATGAAGGCTGGTTTAATAGATCGTAATCTTAAAGCAATTTGTTTTCCAAAACTAATTATTTATTTTATTTATATGGATATTGTTTTTAATAAAGTTTTCCTCAATACAAATTACAAATACATGTGAATAGGTATTCATGGATAATATCACTAAAATTAAAAACATTACTGTATGTCATTAGCTTATTGGCAATTCAAGATTCGTTATAGAAGTAAATCTCGTTGCAGAAAGGAAATGCATTGCATAGTGCAACATGGTGCACGTAAAATGCAAGCAAGATGTACTTTTCGATTCTAAAACTGTATGCACAGTATTATAGAAAGTTACTGTGCTGTAATTATTTGAATCTCATATTCCCATACGTATACAATAGTAGCGTTTTCTTATTATGATCATCATGTCATCTAAAAAACTTGCTCCATAAAGTTAATTTAGCTACATAAAGAAAATGGTATTATATACCCAGGTATGCATGTGAAAATGAATATTTACATCTTACATATTGTGGCCTATCTGAAACTTGCAAAGCTGCTACTTCCATCTTCCATCCGTAAACATCCCTAACTACTAATCGTGTATCTGCATACTTGTACGTACAGTCTTGGCCCACAGTGTATCAGAGTACATGATACATATACATACTATTTGTTTGCAATTTTTCTGGCATATAACGAATATAGTTAGTAATAAAATAAACCGATCAAACGGATGTCTCTCTCTATGCATCACCGTAATCATTTTTTTTATGTTTCTTACTGGTCTAAATGGCATATTAATTAGTGCCTTTTCCTTAAATTCCCATAAAATCTCACAATGCCCCACGTTTGGGGTAAAATGAGATTCATTTTTGGTTTCTCTACGTCAACAACCTTCCAACGATACTCCACTTGCCCTATGTTTCTATTTAAAAAATAAGTGGGCGTTGCAAGAACTTAATGGGGGTGTCCCCGATTTTGTACAATAACAAATACCTTTGAGTACTTTTTGAACTCCTCTTTCAAATTCTGAAATCAGAGTTGAAAAAATTGACTCGTTAGAAAGTTATAGCGTATACTTACTGACTTACATACTGACTTACAGACAGCCCAGACGAATTGAAGATGTTTCTGGCGATACTTAATAAACCAGATAAGTAAATCACTTACCTTTACTAAAATTCCCTTTTATATAATGAGTATCTGTTTCAAATATTCTACCTAAATGACTCTTATGGGAAGATGAAACGGACTCTCGTACAATTAAATATACAGAATGTTAGTAAGCATCATAGTAGTCTCTGTAAATATTGTTACAAAATATTACAACACGCAATGCTTAATGGGATAATGTGTCTGTAGTTTGCTTCTGGGTTGAAGATTCTTCTATCTCGTGAATTTGCATAGTTTGTATTTGTATGTATTGCATTTGTATCATGTACTATTAATGCACTGCGTGCACAAATGTAAGAGAAATCAAATTATTAAGTTAAATAATTTGACTGTAGGCAATTAAATTGTTTACAAACGCAAAGCAATATTATTTAACATTGTAATCAAGAAATAAAAATTCAAGTTTTTGGCTGAAGCAGGAACTATAAAAATCCAACTAAAGGGTTAATTAATGGTCGATGTGCTATTGAATACATTTAGGGAATGAATGATATAACACGTTGATTGATAAGTTGCTATTTCTTAGTACAATGGGCTTGTGGCAGCTTACAAAACAGGCTTTCCTTTCATCGTGAAACTGCATAGAAAACTACATTTCCATTATATTGATTGACCAAGTAAACAATTTGATTAGATAATATTTTATTTCTATACTTTTATATCCATTGGTTGAAGGCGGTGCCTTAAAACTCTAAAACGACAGAAATTCATCACAAACAATTAAGTTATACAGACTACATATTTAATTATTCAATATAATTTTCATGTAAAAAAGGTTTACTGAACTTTCCATTTTCTGACTTTAAGGGACATGGCTTGTTTGACATATTATACGTAATCGGAATTATATTAAAAGAAGTCGCGACGTAATTATACCTACTTACTTATTTAGTCCCATATTCTCATAAATTACAATAATTAATCAATATGTATTTAGCGGACAACGATAGGGGTGTGAATTTCGATTTCTGCTGACTCACATATTATTATTCAATCATCGGAATATTAAGGGTCTACGAACACAGCATAATAGATACACGTACTAGTACATTTACTGTTACTTAATAGAGAGAGCATTTTCTCAACTTAGAACTTTATTTATCTACTTACAATTGTATAGTTCTAGTTTCTAAATTGCTAGAAATGAAAAAGGACTTGTGGAGTATGGGTAATATGAAAGAGTGGAATCTGAAAGAGTAAGAGGTATGACTGGAGGATTCATACTGTATTAAAATATTAATTGCATTGTGTGCATAGTTGCATTTACCTCTTTTCATCGGGCATTGCATTCAAGATATCCATTTCTAATCAAAGCAAAAAAGATATTCCAAAAAAACAAGATTGACTTTCCACTTAGTTAATCAATTCTAAACGTTATTTTAATTCTACTTTAAATTACCAGAAACTAGTAAATAAATTGGATAAATTGTTTTGGAAAAATGTGGGATTAGGATTTGAATGGGTAGATGAGTAGAAGTGAAAGATTTTCTCACAGTTAGTTAAATATGGTAAAGTAAGAGCAAAGGACGTAACTGGAATGGAGCTCCTAATGAGCACTTCATTTGGATTTATAGATAGAATTTGGAATGCACATTTAAGTACGTTGGTGATAGATGAATAGATAACCTTCGCTGCATTTCGTATTATTAAATTGGCTTATATCTGTATTTTATGTGTATTGGCTTGGGAAGTGAAGCGAAGCCAAGAAGGAGCCAGTTATTGCACTTTTATCGTCCTAGCCACCCTTCACTCTCACTCTTTTCCTATAGAAAGTTGTAATCTTTATAGTTCCGCTTCTTTGCCTCTATTTGTCCTGTAGACAAACATTTTAAGGTGTACAATGTTACATTTATCTTTACCTATTGATACCAAACTCTTGTTCTGTATGAAAACATTATGTAGTCGCAGTATAGTATGTGTTTACGAATGTAGTATGTATGTACTTTACATTAATACATATTTTTTTTTGCCATTAGCTAACTAACTAATATATAGGTAACTGAAGTCAATCTCAGTCAGTCCACTATATACAATAGGTACATAATAGCATACATGTTCATGATTCATGAATAGTTTGTGTGGATGTGCAACACGCTTAGGTATACGTAATGCTCAATTTTATAATTTGACTTTTTCCTGTTTGACTTGGTCTAGTCAACTTTAACTAAATAATTGTAAACAAGCCTTTCAGATAGATTGATAATAGATACCTCTATACGTGGTGGCGTCTTCGTGTGTAATAATAATGCTAATGCTTCCTTTCATCTTGACTTCCACTTCCACTCTTGACTTCTTTTTTGACATCCGTTCTTCTATGCCAATCTAACATTGTTTACTTGTCGTCTCAAAACAAAATAACATAACAAGATCCACGAACTTACTATTATTGTTAGCTTAGTAACTTACTTAACACTGCAATCCTTTGAGGATAAATGAAAATACATTTTGCATACATTGGCAGTCATTACCTGACCTGCCTTGTAAGCACACAAGAATGCCTTCCCCAAAATGACAAATAGTATTTTTACTTTGCTGAACTTTGATAAATCAGCTACATTGACAAAATATTTGTACGTGTTCTACAAAGCAATTTTTTAAAAGTGCAGATATTTTCGTTACTACCATAAAGCAAATAGAAAAATCTTCAATAGTAGTAATTGAGAAGTATAATTGAATAGGCGAATTCTTAAAAAGAGTTTATAATTACAAGTACTTCACTTAAAGTGTTCAGTTCGAAATGTTCGCAAATTATGTGTCAGTTACTTTGTTTCTGTGCTGTGCTGTGGCATATCTGCATAATTCGGACGCATGGTTTTTGAGACGAGCCAATTTGAGACGATATTTTGGAGTGGGACCCAAAATAAGTAAGAAAAATAGTACTAAGTAGTCTTAATCAAGTAGAGATGTATTTTTACCAAATTGTCTTACCAAAATTCGTATGTAATACATGTGTTTCATAATATAAAATTGAAAATGTAGTGCCATACATAGATCATAACAAGTTACTTTTTATAAATCTATGCTCCTTATCTTTGTAACAGTTTTTATTACAAGTGTATTCAGCCATTTGTGAGGCATCTTTGTTATCCATGTGCAACTAAGGCTTTATAAATACTTTAAAATACGGAAAATAATTGTAAATTCCTGATATTTCTCATTTCCCCATACAGTTGTTGGAGATCCCATAAAAATGCCACTAGCAGACGAAACCATGATGCGCCATGTTAGAACTTCAGCGGAACAAAAAATAAAGGAATACAATTTAAAACAGAAATTCAAGGCAAATCAGGAGCTTTATGACTTGGACTCAGGAAAAGAAACGCGCATCCACACTCACCATCGGGATCGCGATCACCACGATCACGATCATCGCGACCACCACGATCATGAAGAAAGTGGAAGTGATAGTTCCATAACAATAGGACTTCCCTTCCCGTTTATGAGATCAAAGTCTAATTTGAGAATTAAAATGATCAAGGAAAAGGACAACGACAGCGAGTACGCCTACAGCACTATTAATGAAAAATACAAGGATTTCAAATACAAAGACTCTGATTTTGATAGCGTAAGACATTTGCCCGAAATGTCTTATCCAACTCAAGCTACTCCAGATGTCATGAAAATGGTAAACATCGATCTGATTGGAGGAGGTATTAAGGATTCAGAAAGTTTTGTAAAATTCTTTAAAATGCCTCCCAAAGAGCAAGATTGGCAAGAAAAACCAAAGAATAGAAAAAGACCAACGGCTTTTATCCTTCAGTGGAACTTGCCCATGATGTTTCGGAAGCATAAATAAGTGACTATGGGCACTTATTTGGTATTACTAACCATTATAATATGTTCCTCGTAATTGTTTCTGTTAATGTTACACATGTTTTATTATTCTGTCATTAAACAAATGTCAGTGTTCCTTTTGCTCGCATCATATTAAGTAGTATTAAGTAGCACCGGAAGTCAACCCTAATGCAAAAATAAATATTCCGTAAACTTTAGATATTCTTAAACGTGTTTTGTTCATTTTTTTACAACGCTCATATAAATGATGACAGAACATGTCATTTCACTTACATACAAAGTATACTTTCTCATTCGGTGCCTACTTAACGATAGCAAACAAACCACACAAAGATATTTTTGAATCATTGACCTAACAATACACAACCACAATAGGAGTGTGCTTTTTGAGATGGTTCATGTGTAATTACATTACACAACTGATTGACTATAATATACGAAAAATGGAACCAACCTGTAAAGACCTCGACTGTGCTTGATGATTTTTAATGAATATTGAGGTGTCATTTTGATATTGAATGACAGACATGCCTTTGAGGTTTCCGTCTCCTACGTTTATAAATGTAAATAAATTGTTGCAAGCAAACCCTTTTCCTATGTATCTTTACATGTTATTTAATTCAATTTGTCGATCATTTATTAGATAACTCTCCAAATCTTTTATAATACATAATATACTGCCTACAGGCAGGGATAGTTTTACTTGTATATCGTGTAATGCTTAATTTATGTATGTCGAATATATAACATAATGTTGTTCTTGTTACTACACCTTTATTTAGTAATTGAATAAGGAAAACGCACGTGCGATAAATAAGTTGCTAGATATCGTACATAATGGTAGACCATATATATATGCAGGGAGAACTTTTACCTTATCACTCTGTATCGGCACGATACAGTATGGGTTCGTCTTGGCTGTCTGTCTGTGTGTCCCTGTGTCTCTTCGCGCTCTAACTTTTGAACCCGTCAACTTTTTTCAATTGTTTTCAGAATTCGAAAGAGGAGGTCAAAAGTAATCTTGTCAGTGTTTTTGGACCAAATTGGCCACACACACTTAATTTTTAAATAGAAACATATGGCAAGTGTGGTATCGTTTTAAAGGCGTTGGCACAAGGATTCCAAATATGAATCTCAATTTACCCCATACATGGGGCAATGTGAGATTTTGTGAGAATTTAGTGCTAAATGTCTCTAATAGGCCATTTAAACTGTTTTCGCCAACAAAACCCGCCCACTGCGCATTCTACTGCGCATTCCACTGCCGATACAGTTGGACACCCATTGCCATGGTTTATTCTGTATCGGCACGATACAGCATGGGTTCGTCTGTGCTGTCTGTACATAAGAGCAAAATGATGTCTACACGCTCTTAGTAGATTTAACTATGGATATAATAATTTACAAGTAATCTTAAATAGTTTATTAAATTGTGGGAATGTGCCCCTTCATAAATTCACAATTTGCTGGGCGTTTCTGTAATAGTAATTCAATATTCAAAGCTGTCGTTCTTGTGTCATAGAAGATCATCACCAGACTACAATCGTATCAACAACACAGTTACTGTTAGTAGAGAAAATCGTGAAATCCGGTTTATCGTGCTGTAAGTGACTTGACTTCATGTAATAATCCAATATTTCTTTACTCGCAACATTTGCAATTGTAAGAATTGCAAAAGTAAACGGACATATATACTATTTGTACATACCTACATGCATTTAGAAACATTTTATTAGAAAGGAAACGGATATCGAAAACTTCTACACATTATTGGGATCAAATATAGACATTAAGTGTACGTGTACATATAAGTGCATATAAATTACTTTATTATCAATGTGCAGTTGAATATGCACGTACCTACTACATACACTTGCACATTTCAAGCTAAATAGATCTTTTATGTGCAACATGTACAAACACATCTACAAAATAGAGTTCAAGATCGCAAGTTTCTTAACTCATTTGTTTTGTACTTTCCTACTCACTTTTTTCAAATATTTATGGATACTACGATACTACATTTTTCACAATTTATGGCCATTTTTCTACAATTTGCACGAATTGGTCATAAAATTGGACTACTTAGAACCCAGAATGCATTTAGTACTTATTGTGTTACACAATTTTCTTCTATTATATTTAACGATTAGAAAACTTTCCGTTTCTAGCAGGTCAATAATAGTGGAAGTAGATTTATGTGAAAACCAATGCAAGTAGAGATAACTAGAACTTACACAGTACAGTACAGTACAGTATGCACAGTATAGTGATGCGCTGCTACTTACCCTCGCAACATTTCCTGATATCAATTGCATGTTGCCTTTTTACATACAGATGCACATGCATCACTAATTTTGCCGAATGAAATCGATGAGGCGTAACTTTAATTACCATAATTGTTGTGCAACAAAGTACAAATCAGGAAGAACAGTAGTCAGTACTTCAATTAGAGTTCCCTGTGTTTCTAATTACTCTAATTATCACTTTATGTACAGAAACACTCTATTCAAGAAAAGGAATTGTAGAAAACATTATTTGCAACAATGCAAAAAGAATAGATCATTTCTATTTTTATAGTTGTCTTAATGTAGATGAATGCTTTTTCAGAATGTAATGTGATACTATAAAAAATAAAGTATTCAGAAGAATTCTAAGATCATGCAGACAGAGTTGCACTATTGCATCCCTAATTAATTACCTAACGTATGCACTAGTTTGTGTACAAAATAGTGTTGTCAAGATACACTGTAGTATATCAGTGTCAGAATATTTAGTAAAAAACCGCAATAGTTTTAGCGTTTAATTAATTTAATGGAAATTCTCGGCAGATGCCAATAATAATCTCTTCTCAAGAATCTTGATGCAGAAAACCTGGTAAGCATGAAACTACTGTGTCCCACGGCGTATACTCTTTATCACCTTTTCCACCTGTATGCCTATAATAAATATGTCTTGAAACATGAACAGAAAGATTAATTATTCTTATGAAGATGGATGCATGGTGAGGCTGAAATAATGTTCTTTAATAAATGAAATACAGGTAATTTCTCCAATGTACAATCCACATATTATTATTAGATAACTTTTCATTTATTGCACACAGGACCACGTTGGAGAAATATGCTCATGTACCTAAATTAGAGTGTTTATGCTTATGAATAGACAATTGTCTAAAAAAGGTAGAGATAGGGTTTGCCATTTTGCATTAGGTAGGTAAGGATAAATAGTACTCTTATAAGTCATGTTCATGAATTTAAAATTATACCTAATTGTTAATGTAAACTCCTTTGGGTTTCTAGGTACTAACATATATGCATACTCAATTGATATGCCGACCTGCACTTTTGTAAGACGTTTAAAGCACTAGAAAAACACAACAATGGTATTTTCCTTAAACTGATATGACGATGAAATAAAAATAAATAATGTTTGTTTGTACATGTAGTGACTTCATAAAAATGCACTCAGCACCATAGATCACGCACTAATCGGTGGTTAAAACCACGTTTTTGCACTAAAAAGGATGATTAATCGAACAAATGTTTGTCTATAGCTGTACTTTCACATGTAATGCAATGCAACTACTACAAGAAAGCCTGAAATATATTAAAGTATTGTTGTTGGAGATTAAGATGTCTAATTTGTGCGTGAGTTAAGACTTCTCGAGATAAAACTTGGATTGAATAATTTTGCATTAACTAAATATACACTACCTTTGTATTAAAGCTGTTTCATGCTTCCACCTTAATTTTGAAATCATAAAGCAACGATAAATTTTATCTAGGTACTACATGTCAAGCTTAGTGTGATTTGTCAAGACGGACGAGATTCCTTGACCTTTTGATAACTAGAGATACCTAAATATATTCAAGTTAGCGATTATGTGATGCAATTTATAAACCCATTTAAGTAAATTGTAGTATTTAAGGTCATAAAAGTTAGTGCATCGCAACATTTTATATTTTACTCGTAACTACAACGAATGCAACGCATGAAGCTACGAATTTGGCATAAAGAATGAAGTTACTTTGACTATCACCATAAAATATGATGAGCATAATATAATGCGAATTAGGCTTACTTTCCTCTTATTAGCATAATCATAGATGTAATATGATATATAGGTAATATTTAAGAGTGAATTATCCCCAAGTAACCCAAGTTCCTGTTTACTGTCTGCAAAAAGCTCATAAATTTGTTTATATTACTGTTTAGCGATCATATTACATATGGCTACCTGTAATTACATATAATTACACAATTTTCCTACCTACTATATGAAAGGATGGACTATTTTGTAGCATCTTCACATTAATTTTGTAATAAGAACCAGAGAAATGTGCCTTTCATAATTTCCTAATGATAATGAGAGTTGCGCTTAATTAACATAAAAATGTTCCACGAAGATACTTTAAATTCTATACTCCTTCGTCCTACCCACAAAAGTTACCAAATCTACTCAATATTCATGAAAACAGTAGGATAGGCGACTGCAAACGAGAAATCTAAAGGAAGTGTCTGTAGATTAAAAATTCCACATTTCCAATTTCCCTATCTCAATAATGGAAGATAGGTGTATGTATTAATCTCAAGATAACAGATGTTTATTAAGGTAAATGTATTGTGCAGTGCAAGTAAATTGTGCATAGGTACATTTACACTAATGTAATCACAATCATATATTTATATGTCCCCCTTTGGCCTTCTTTGTTCGTCTCAACGCATAAAGGCATAAAATCTGAGTTCAACAATCCTACGATGAAAAGCTATCTTAGAAAATCTCCATTAAAGAACAAATGAAGTAACTTGAATAAGTAAGTATTTACCTAAGTGGCTCTTCGGGGACATAATTTCTGAGATAATTATTTTACTACGTAATTTATTTACTAATTTTTCTATAAAAGTTGTTGGTTTGCGAATATTATGTATTCATTCAATTTGATATTCTCATCATTACTGAGACGAAGTTGAGCGCCTCAGATAAGGATGCAGAGTTTTTGGTTGATGGCTAC
>JAQFYC010006714.1:0-11722 GCA_034694165.1 Tomocerus mixtus
GGGCAAACGGAGTCCAAGCAGTCACAAGACGCCCGACCGAAGGTCGGGCTCTTGTGACTGCTTGGACGAAGTTTTAATTTTCAGTTTGACCTTTGACCCATTAACTACCTACCGATTTTAATGAAACTAAGTTTAATTGAATTGCATTAAGTTGAGCTTTCGAATGGTGTATAAAACGTCGGATTTTTAATTAGTAGTTAGGTCACTGTGGCAGCTTTTATAGAACTACATGTAAAGCGCCCATCCTGTCATGCTTGTACCACCCTGTATGTTAGATTTCATGCCGCCTAACCATTGCCCATTTCTTCCTCCAAGCCAATTAGAAAACGAGGGTCGGAAATGGGACATGCCCAAGGTGTTTCTGTTTTTCGATCCTCGTTTTCTTATTGGCTTGGAGAGGAAGTGGGCACTGGTCTTATTTGCACACAAATGTTCATTTAAAATATTATTCTATCATTTTAACGAAGTGAAAGACACGCACGATGGCTCTTCGGTGCGCTTGACCCATTTCAATGGTATCTTCAGAGGAACTCCAATAAGCTACACTGAAAATTTGAAGTTAGTATGTCAAAACATTTTAGTTATCGTGAATACAGGAGGACATACACAGCACTAACATAAAGGAGACAAGCTCCTTAATAATTAAAGGGTTGAGATACCACTTTATAAGGATACCTTGTCTGTTCGTTTAACTTTTGACAGAGTTAACCGATTTCGGAGGTCCTCCCACAGCCTCCACTGGTAAGGGGGGAAATTGAGATTTCATGAGAATGTAATTGGTAGGTTAGGTACTGTACTGGTACTTTAGACACTATTTAGCTCAACCACAACACATTTGGCTAACGGTGTTGTTCTCATAAATTGTAAATTAAAAATAAAATGAAAGAGTGGTAAATGGCAATTTTTCGTCAGGGGGTTTACCACGTAATTGAATTAACCCTTATACCCTTAATTTTAATGTATTACAATTTATTAATAACTTGTAATAATGTGAACCCAAAAAACACAGATAGATAATACTATAATATCACAATATATTACATACGCACTACGATGTAATATATAATTATAATAGAGCGGCAGTTTGTGACCGTGATAGAAGCTCTGTGGCTGTAATAGATAGACATGTTTCCTGGAACAGAATCATTATATTAAATACATATATTTATGTTCAATGATATATATATTATATCATTGAATCAGTAGATTAGCATACATGACATAAAGTATCAAGTGTATACACCGGGCCGAGCGGGCTAGTAATTTGTGTTTGTTTTCCAAAAAAATACCTTCACAGTGAGGATATAGCATCTTATTATTAGTACCCCAAAGTACCCCCAATCGGCTCAGATATCTCTTGGGTTTGTTCCACAGATTTTTATGGATGCCGTATGGATTATATGCATTCGTGCACAATACAAAACTTAGTACACGGCACGGCGTGCTGTACAGTACAGTGTATTTTATATAATAATTAGTATGCAAATGGATTTAACAAATGAGTCGATCTGGTATAGCGAGTGAATATAGCGTCTGCTCATTAGTCATAAATTCCGTAACCTTCATTGTACACAGTATATTGAGCATTAAAAATGTTTAGAGGTGAGAAGAAATTCCATACCACATACTTACCTACATTCCAATGAACCTACCGACCCGAATCTAAAATGAGCGTTTCTGTTTTGATAAGTAAAAGGGCATGTAATATAACATTAACACTCGAATACATATCAACAACATTTGATTTTATTAATACACGACTCATACAAAGTCGCTACTACAAATTATGTACTTCCTGCTATTCTATGTTTTGAATACCTACAATATAAGCATACACAATTTTATTACACGATGAGATATTTGGTGACCTACTTGTGATATGTATTAGCATTTACAGAAATAATTATAGTCATTACGTATCATTAGTTGATTTATTAAGCCAATAAGTACAATACTTTCATTTTTGCAATAAATACTTACATCTAACAAGTAAACCATAAAGTAAAGAACTTGCAAGCACAGTTTCGTCTCATTTGATCTTGATCCTTTGTAAAATACCCAACCAAACCATATCTTCGACTGCTATATTTCACACAAAAGGTGTTGTAGTACAGATGCTTAGCACTAGAGCTACAGATATACTTAAGAAGATAATGGAGATATTTTCAGAGAAAAATCGACCAGTGAAAATGAATTTGTAAAACAAAGTATGTTAGCATTTGATCATATATTCATCTATACTTTAACAATGGGTAAGTGGATTTTGAGGATCCCAGTTATCAATCATTAGTGTTATAATAAAAATTAAATAATTTTATAGCTTAAATAAATTAACGGAGAAGAAACTGGCAGAGTTTCACTCCAACTCAGTTTCGTTTGACTCTTCGCTTCCACTGGGGGTCTTATCGCTGCTGTCCTTAATCTTATTCCCATACTGGGCAGAGCTTCTTGAAGGACCAGATACAAGGATAGTGGATTCGTTATATTGACGAATATACAGATCCTGGGATCGAACTGGATAAGGAGAAAATACTTCGAAATAAAATTGGTTATAATAGTAATCTTCGACGTAGACATCAAGTCGATTGCCAACAGGACGCACTGCGTAATACCCGATGCCCTCAACTATTAAGAATAGCCGTGCATAGCCATATCGCTGAATTTCGTCGTTGAAATATTCCCCGGAAACGGCAATTCTTGCTGGAGAACGAGTTAATCCATTGCAGGTGTATGCAAATCCATTTTCCTCACCTATTGTAATGGTAACTCTAGATTCATCATTGGATCCTGACCTAAAATAAACAGGTTATGAATATTCCTGCATTCCTTTTAGTCACTTCACATACTTAACCATTACTAATCAAATACTGCCTTATAATATCTTAAACAAATGTGATAAATGGAGAAACTACTTCGATTTGTTCTGTTAATTATAACTGTAACGTGAAGTAAATGTTAATATTTTGGTTTATTTGACGAAGTTAATTCAATACTACAATACATGAAAATGTATATAATACGTGAATTCTTAATAGATGTATATGAATTAGTACCTTTTAGCTGAGTGGTATGCTTTCAGCTGTGGTGCTGATGGAGGGGATGGAGGTATTTTTAGTCCTCCTGGCTTCCTCTCCGAAGTAGATTTTAGAGATGCCAATTGAACTGTGATAAAAACCACAAACAGAGCCAAGACCAATTTCATGGTTATAAAGTTTTATAATAAAATAGACTTGGGCTGAATAAACTGAGTTCTGGTAAATATTTCTTACTAAATGTGGAGGTAATCGACCCAGATTCACATGTATTTATACGGGTGATGAGAATGAAGATAGATTCATAATATTGATTTGTGTCATTGACAGAACCTGAGTGACAGCGTTCTGGATTCTGTAGAATCCTTCACAATCCAACCCATCCACGAAAACCAGTAGCAAATGAAATGGAAATCAGAAGCTCGTATTCATTGTCACACTTGCACTCCTTTTCAGTCAGACATAGTTCCGTTAACAATGATCCTACGTAATACTATTTATAACAATAATTCAATGAATGTTATGTGTTAATGTTATACAAATATTATATGGGGCAGAACCTGTTTCACTTATCCCAAAAGCTCCAAATTCTCATATACTTCTTTCTATAACAGATAGTGATAATACTGTCCTTTTCGATCACTATGATTCACTATACTATTTATGCAGATAGGGAGGTCACATAATACCTATTAGTGATTCCAGTATTTTCTACTAATCTACTCTCGTAAAGTTGAAACTTTTCCATTGCATTGCACTACAACGTTATTGGTATATTATTAAATAATATTATAGATGCATATATATATATATACTTTATCTGAAGTGGTTTTTTGAATTTAAATTACATGTAATTATGTTCACAAATTGTGCATTTGTAAAATGGCCACCTGACGTTAACTATCCGGCTTAATTGTAAGTACAAATATGTACAAATGTGCTTCAGAATCACACAATATAGATGTAAAGTAGGTAGCTTATTAGGTATATCGCATCTAACCTTTATAAGTTGAATAACAGGGTTACTTTTAAAGTTTGCACAGCATTAATATATTTAATATATGCACTACACCGAAAAAAACACACTTAAGTTGAACTAAACCCATTTAATTTTTTTATTTCCACATATCAACTGACAAATTTTTTATAAGTTAATCTATAGTAAATTAATAGGTAGTACAACATACATGTTGTAAATTAAACTTATTTAGTAAACATTTACATTTTATAAGGGTAATATTAAACGCTAGCTGCACAAAACTCTGGAACCAAGGGATTTTTCTAAAAAAAACTTAAGTATATTCTAAAGATAAGTACTAAAGTATAATAAGTTGAATCACCAGTCAAATCAGTAATACTTTATGAATAGGATACTTTATTAAGGAACTCGCTAGTTAGGTAAGTTGCACAAGAGACAGAAGTCATAAAGAAACTTTACTAAAATTTTGTCCATCTATAAAATAGGGCGTAGAAAACCGAAATCCAATTAGGCCAACCCAGCATCCTTTGCCATTGCAAAGAATAACGAATTTTTGTTCTTCAAGAGTTTGTCAGGGCTGTCCACCTCCCTTATTTCACCCTTATCCAAAACGATAACCCTGTACACAAAAGAAAAAATTACTGAATGATTTACCTCACAATTATATACACTAATAAAATGTTGAGGACTTTACCTTGTAGAATCCATGATTGTATTTATACGATGTGCAATGGTAAGTACAGTGCAGTCTTTGAATTCGGTTCTAATGGTTTGCTGAATCAAGTCATCAGTTTCCAAATCCACAGCAGCAGTGGCTTCATCCAATACTAAAATTTTCGTCTTCCTAAGAAGAGCACGAGCCAAACACACTAATTGGCGTTGTCCAACACTAACAAAATGGAAGATAAACAAAGCATATAAGGTAAATCCCCAATATGGTTATGCACGGATTTTACTTTTACAGATTAGATACATAGAGTATTACCTTAAATTTTCCCCTCCTTCATTTATTTCATGTTCCAACCCAGCAGACAATCCTTTCACAAATGCTTTTAGATGAGCAAGTTCTAAAGATCTCCAAATAGCTTCATCGTTGTGGGTTTCAAACGGATCCAAATTCATACGCAAATTTCCAGAAAATAACACAGGATCCTTTATCAAAAAAATTATACATAATTAGCATCCTCTTCAATGAATTTTAATAATTCAAGCGTGTGTTGTAAGTAATTAAATTTACCTGTGGGATGATGGTAAGGCGGCTTCGCAAATCGTGCAGACCCAACTTTGAAATATCTTGACCATCAATCACAATTTTGCCACCTGCGGCCTCGACGATTCGGAATAGTCCCAGAGTTAATGATGATTTACCAGCACCAGTTCTTCCAACAATTCCAATCTGGCAAAAAACACAATATCGCAAAAGTTTGTTAAAGTTACTAAGGCATAAAGATTAATCGTTTTTTCAAATATTTGATATCATTGCATGAGCTCAGATTGTGACAAAAATAAGCTGTAACACTGACTAAATTACCTTCTCGCCTGGTTGTATGGTACAGGTCACATCTTTAAGTACTAAATCGAGCCCTTCACGATAGCGAGATTTATAATGATCAAACACAACTGCTCCAGATTCAGGCCAGCTTGCAGGTGGTTTCCTTTCATTTATCTCCCACGCAGCTTCCTGGAAAATAAATTAATGATAAAAATATGACCTACGAGTGATATGTAAAGAAAGCGGAAGAATATTAAATCATTGCTGATTTGAAAACTATTGGCATTATAGTCAATATCTAGACAAAACTAATCAGACAATTATATTACTTGAGGTGCATCTCCGTATTCCTTAATTCTTTCAACAGCTACAATATTCGTTTCGACATCAGATGTCATTCTCACAAGCCAGTTGAGAGTTTGAGTTATTTGCAAGGCATATGATATGGACAATCCTACCAAACCGGGGCTTAAATTTTCTCGTCCCAATACAGCAAACAACGCAGCAGAAAATATAATCAGATTTCCTACGAATTCCAGTCGAATGGCTAACCATCTAAAATAATAATTGTCATGTCTTAAGACATGTATCTACGTATTAATTTTATAAAATAAAGCGGATTGAAATTAAGTATACCTGTTGGACACAATGGAAGGGTAGTACGATATTTGATTATGATCAACTTTTGACTCGGATTCCGAAATGAACCGTTCTTCCATTCCATATGCACGAATTGTAGAAGTTCCAGTAATTGTTTCTCCAAAATGGGAGTAAATTGGCGAGCGGGTAACCGATTCTAATCTTTTTAGCTGTCTTGATGTCGCAACATAGAATCGCTGAGAAAGGTAATATAAATAAAAACTTAATTAAATTAAAACTTTTGCACCCTGAGGAAATTGACAGTCTCAATAAAAATAAAAATTCTTGTCTGACCTGGATCATATAGTAAAGTACTCCAGTGGGTAATATTATTGCTATAAATATTGGCGTACTGTAACTGATTACAGCTAGAGTTGCCACGACCTATGGCGAAGACAATGAACAGTTAGAATAAACCAAAGAATACCAGAATAAATATAATAATATTAAAAATATTGATACTTTAAATACATTATTAAATACATTGATAAATTAAATATTGATAGTCACTGCAGACTTAAATTATTTTATTTTATGATGCCTTTGCTACAACGGGCAATGAAAATAGAAGGTTTATAATATTACGCACGAACAAAAATTCAACGGTAAAGATTTGCTTGTAAACTTCTTGCAAGATTTATCAATCAGGGTGGAGTGGCTA
The DNA here is from genome assembly GCA_034694165.1 of Tomocerus mixtus. Classification (NCBI taxonomy): domain Eukaryota; kingdom Metazoa; phylum Arthropoda; class Collembola; order Entomobryomorpha; family Tomoceridae; genus Tomocerus; species Tomocerus mixtus. The sequence goes on from JAQFYC010006714.1 coordinate 6,804, forward strand.
AGTATTTTAATTATATTCTAAACTGTTTAATTAGCCCAAATTAAAATAAGCCATTATGTAATCTCTGGAATGTATTTCCATTAACCCCGAAGTTGTGTAATTTGTTTCAATCTATTTGTCGGTAAATCAAGAAATTGGAGACCCCAAACAAAAATATAACCAAAAAGGACAACACAAGTAACATGCAATTGGGACATTAACGAAAACAAAAATAAACCGCATATACAATTATGTTACATACAAGACTAGAGAATCATTCTCAACAATACTGTCAATAAAATAAATATTATTGAGGCCCCATTAGAACAAATGTATGCAGAAATTACAATTGATTGAGTACCTATTATTCTATTACGGATTAAATACATTTTTATATTCTACCTTCATATTGTACAAAATTCTGACGTTTGTTTTAAATAGCATAGACACCTAACAAATATCCGGAAATTATTTTTTTCATTAAAAAATTTGCATTCCATCCAAAAATATTTTAAACGATGACAGCCACTGACTTTGAGTGACTTCCCAAATAATCTAACTACGACGAATTGAGAAATTCAAAATATATTACGGTTATATCTATGCTAAAACTGACATCAACAATTTCTTTACTATACGAAATAGAACAGGCTATCGTTCTCGAGATATTTGCAACCCGTTGTTATAATACTTTGAATTTTTAAATTACATTTAAAATTTCGATAACTTTGTGATAAAATAATTAACATATAAAGACCCGCTTAAGGAAAGGAAGCAGGAAAAACGAACAAAATCAAACATGTAGTACCCCATAAAAGCAATGTATCCACCCTCGCAGTATTCCGGGCTAAATGTAATAAACAAATCCATGAATGTAAAACTCGTTACAAGACTTCGTTATTGTGATTACAAAACAACCAAGGCTTTTATTCAGTTACCAATGTGTTGTCAACAGCATCAACATCTTTGGAAAACCGGTTGAGAATGCGACCAAGCGGTGTCGTATCAAAAAATGACATAGGGCTGCGTAGTACATTCGTCAATAGTGACGTATGTAAAAACTTTGCGGCACTTATAGACCCATGGAATAAGGTGAGTGAACCCAGTAAGGCCGTCACGGCTAATGTAAATACCATTACATAATTCAGTATTAAATCACAAATTACATTAAGCTGGAACATTATAATGATTATTTAATATAAATTAACTAATAAAGTGATTAGACATTGCGTGTATTTAGCTGACATTTATATACTAGTATGGTATAATTACACACATGAAACATGAAGCCCCATATTAATAAACTAATACATACATAGACAGAAATATTTATGCAAAAGGAAACAGAGCTGCTGTTTAAAGAATGTTAAAAGCACTGAGCACAGAATGTCTGACCCTAGTTAAGAAAGTTCAGCACCTAAAGACCAAGTTTACCGTTGTTACTACTAAACTGATTTAATAAATGGCTATCCATCTACTCCATTAGCTACTGTTGTAGCTAAAATACTACAGTATACCCTTTCATTGCCCCTTGTGTGCGTTTTTGCATTTAGAAGTATATCACAACTACACACACTACACACTGTCATGTAATGTCATAATTAATACTATTAAGAGTTCAGAAGAAAGTGGTGAAATGTTTCTAACCGAAAAAAAGCAATTTAAAAAGCTTCTTAAATTCATAACTAAGCTCGAGTCAACTACATCCACATCCTTCGCAAAGCGATTCACAATACGGCCAATCGGAGTAGTGTCGAAAAAACTCATTGGGGCCTTGAGAATCTTGTCCAGCATGCCGAAATGTAATCGTGCCGCCGCCTGTAGCGTCCCAACAGCCATAACCACCGATGCAACCATAATTGATATAGCTTGAGTTTGTCAGAAATAGTCAAAGGGCCATTTAAATTTTCATTTTATAATTGACAATTAGGTAGTAAGTAAACATATGGTCACATTGACAAGATTGATATATTTATCACATGCATGGTAGTAGGGCAGTACTTATGAATTATGTACTTACTTCACTAGTAGAAAACAATTATTATTGTGTAAAACCAATCAATAATAAAACAATAATTGAATTAAGACATTGCGCACCGACTTTTCATATGCATCTCACTGCCTAACAAAATCAGCTAAGCAAGAGTACTTTCGAAGTTACAATTTTTATATCTTAATAGGGTACTTTGATTCCTTAGGAATGCGTACGTTAAGTTAATGCTGTTATATCCAATAGGGACAACCCAGACAACCCCATTATATTTTTAAAAAATTTTCCTGACACGGGGACCGCAGCAGCGACATTCTGCCCCTTAAAATTTCATGTTTTGAGCTTTACCCCAATGAACTATCATGTGAAAAGGTTACTTATGCACAATAGGAAGATACGAAATCAATAATGCTTTCAAGCGAAATAAGTACGTAATTCTTACAATGTAAGTATTAAATGTGATGTAAGAATATCTAACTTAATTAATTTCAGCAACAGCATTAGTGCGTGCAACAAAATTACTAAATAACATGTTATACACTTACCTTGCCCAATTCCTAGACCTGCATAAACTCCTAAATATAAGTCCCTCTTTCCAGGATCCTGGGTGCCATTTATTGCTGGCTCATTTGACCATGCGGACAGCCAAACGTTTGAGCCAACGGAAAATCCTAACACAAATTATTTTAATATATAATTAAGTTTGTCGGTGTCATTACGGAGTTTGCACAACTAACCTTGGAATATTAAATGAAGTCCAAATGTCCAAAAGGTCATTGTCCAACCAACAGCCTTTAGGTAATGAAGGTAAACATCATGTTTAACGCTGCCAGTTTCAGTTTTTTCTGCTTCAATAAGTTTATTTTCCTTAACTCCATTTTCTTTAGCAGCATTTAAATCAGTGACCTTGCTCATTTTTCTTTGAGGAGTAGATTTGCCTCCACTATCCTATATATAGCAAGTTTTTAACATTATTTCCCAGAAATAAAAATAATAGGCATGCAATGTAATCATGATTTATATTTCCAAAAAACCTGAGACACTGTTGACATCTGCCTTAGCATCACTCGATCACTTTGCCCTTCACTTTCAGAAATTCGAGATCTTTGCCGAGCAAGTATTTCAGTAGATCCAATTACCACTTCCAGATCTTGTATAATTTTTGCATCGGTATTTTCAATGTCTTCACTTCCAATATGTTGAATGAGGAATTCAGCAAATGCTCCCTGCAAACAATTGTAGGTATTATTTGTAGTATAGCTTTATTGTTTACTACGAGTAGTGTAACTAATAATGCATTTGATTTATTTGTTGTCGAACCTTTTTCTCCAACAACTCTTTGTAAGTTCCGAATTCACTTATTTCACCGTCTTTCATGACAATAATGTGGTCCATTTGAGGCAAGTAGGTAATACCGTGTGTAACCAATATCCTTGTCTTTCGTTCCAATATTCCACCGGGGCCTAATACTTTTTCAAAAATATGCTTTCCAACGTGTGAGTCCACTGCACTAAGTGGATCATCTAACAGGTACACATCTGCATTGAAGTACGTAGCCCTTGCAAGGGACACCCTCTGTTTCTGACCTCCACTTAAATTGATGCCCTATGTAAACATAATGTTACATTGTATTACTGTTTAAAAATGTAAATATAAAGTCGAAATTAACGAATTGGCAAGTGAAATACCTTCTCTCCAATTTCCGTCTTATCACCAGCGGGCAATATTTCCAGGTCAGGTTTTAGCGCACAAGAGTCTACCACCTTATCATATTTTGTAGGATCATAAGGACGCCCAAACAATATATTATCCTTGAGTGTAGCATTTTGAATCCACGCTTGCTGAGCTACATAGGCTATAGAGCCCTGTAATTAACAACAGTATCATTTACTATTAGCAAATTGTATCCCAAATAAATAATTAAATGTTAAGATAAAAATTTACTCTTGTATTGACTCTTCCAGTTTGTTTTTCCATTTCACCGAGCATAGCGGATAATAAACTAGATTTTCCGGCTCCGACAGGGCCTACCACTGCCACCAAAGATCCTTCCTTTATTTTAATATTGATATTCTTTAATGTTGTTGTTTCATCATCCCAAGTAAAGGTTCCATTATCAATGACGACAGGATCAGAATCTGCGAAATCATTGCAAACATTAAACAACAGTGTTTATAAGCTCCCTTGACACATGATAGCCTAACGCAAACGCAATACTACTAGCATGAATAAACGTTCCTATTAATAACATATTTTAATCTATGACCTAATGTATAACACCAGAACCACAACAAAGCTAGGAATTGTCCAAACTTCGGACGTTTTACGGCAGAAAAGATAATTCTTTAATTTTTTTTATAGTCGCCGCACTAGAGACTATGATTTATAATTTACCCCACTTCTGATTGTAGGAGGGAATTGATGGTTACTGCTTGTACATAATACTTTCAAATTATTTTCAATGAATCATAATTGTGTGGTTCTGGAATTATTGCACGTTGGCCAACTAAACAATATTTTTGTGAACTTATATATATTGTACATTCATCACATCATCAATTGTTGTCACGGATTACATGTTCGAAAATTATAACATAATTCACCAAAATCAGAAACTAGTTAGCAGTATTTGGTTTCATGGAAAGAAGTTAATATTATCATTATATTCCAATTCAACTGGCTACAAATTTTTTTTTTACTTGTTACACATTTTTGGAAATTTAGGAAGAAATATATCTTCTTACGAAAAAGGTCATTCAGTCAGAAACTATAACTTGTGTCAAATATTTGATTCGAGACTAAAAAACGTATTTAAGTAAGCATAAACATGTAATTAATTAAGCTTTGCTTTCTGTTAGAACTTATTTATTGTATGTACAGGGCGGTAGGAAATACCTGCGCAGGGGTCCAGAGCCTAATCTAGGAGTAGTGCCCCCCACATGCTATACAT
>JAQFYC010006715.1:0-11721 GCA_034694165.1 Tomocerus mixtus
AAAAACAGCCCCCTGCCATAGCCCCCACCAGGGATCGAACCCAGTGTTCCGGCAGTGAATCTAGATATTGATAGTTACCTTAGACCACATTGCCAGTCGTGTGGGGAAGAAAATATCTTACAAATACACCGGGCTAGACCTCCTTAAAATCGCATTGATTTAAAATGAATAAAAATGCTAATATTAATGTTAATATTTATTTATTTCATCTAGCCAGTAGTTCGAGAATTAAAAAACAAGCCAGCATTGGCAGCTTGGGAGATTTTCAATGAGCCCGAAGGTTTGATCAGCATTGAGCCCCATGAAAACCCGTGTTTCAACACTACACGCTTGATTAACAGTGGGGCAGGGTGGGCTGGTGCCGAAATTCCAATGTACAGACTTTTACGATTTATCAACTGGCTGACAGATGCAATTAAGACAGAAGATCCACTAGCACTTGTAACAACTGGAACTAGTCCGATAACGAACACTGATAACTTTGGATATGTAAATCATTTCAAAGACAGTTGCCTACTTGACGCTGGAGGCAGGGCTAATGGTACTATTGATTTTTATCAGCTGCACTCTTATACATGGCAAGGATCGTGGACGCACGCTTCGCCTTTCACTGTAAGCCTTATACTATATTTAAAATGTTATATTTTACTATTCATATAATCATATAGTTGCAAAATGGCCCATTTTTATGAAACCATACATGTCATTGATACTATTTTATGCGTGTTGTCGTAGAAAAATTTCCACTATATTATTTACAAATGTCTTACACACGAAATTACAGGTTGAGAGATCGGAATATAATAATTCAGAGAAGCCGTTAATAGTTGGAGAATTTGCGGAAGCTTGCTCTCAAGGAGAAGGAATAGAAGGACTGTACAATTATACTTATGCAAAAGGCTATAATGGAGCCCTTGTTTGGCAATATTTCTATCCTGGAGAGTGTGCAGATAGTCACGAAGTAAAAGAGCAAGGAATGCGCTTCCTCAGAGACAGAAATGACCAAGGTGCGGCAATTGGAGGAGGTCTCGTCAACGTTGACATTCGTTATTAATATGAAAACCTCATTAATGTACATTTTGAGCTCATTAACAAACCAATCCTAATAAATTATTAGCATAAATACTTGAATTAAACAATTTATTGTGATCTTCATGTTAAGGTTACCTAGAAGGAAGAAATAATAAAACTTTCTAGATGTACTTGAAAATGGTTCACTCAGATGAGACGTTATACCCGCTTAGATATACAAAATTGAATAAGTAGGCAAATAATAAATAAAGAAGAGATATGCGCAACCCTCATTTTTTGTATGCGTGAAAATCTCCTTGTTTCTCTGTGTTATTGTTATGGGGGAAAAACGAAGAAATTTCGGGGAAAAAAATAAAGAGTTTGACAAAACGTGCAGTTCGTTGCGTTAGTTTGATCGAAAGAGAAAAATTTTCTCTAGGGGTTATGTTTCTCCTTTTAGGCAAATTCGGAGAGAAAAGTAGTAAAAAAATATGGTCAAATTGTCAATTACATGTAAATCCCTATCCCAGACTTCTCTTTCCCAAAAATTAACTGTTGAAGCTAGAATTTTTTTACGAAAAACGGGCGAACAGAAACCCTAGAGAAAAAGCTGGAGATTCTTAACATGCCTACCACTTTTATTCCATTCTCTCAGGTGACCTGCAATTTTCCCCCAAAAAGCCTTCCAGTAACCCTTAAGTCGAGTTCACACATATGCATGATAATTTTGTTTTGTTGAGATATAATTAGATATCAATAACAATTACAAATTAAACTGGCAATCAGCTAAATGCTAGCATTTGAATTTATTTATACGGATAAATCCGTGTTCATTTTTTCAACCATTTTATAATTTGATGGCAATAAGGAATTCTCTTTGATGTGTAATGACTAATGACATAAATAGGTATATTATATTACTTACTTTAAAACGAAATAATGAACCTACGTCAAAGAAATACTATATTATCAAATAACTTTTTATTCAGGCTTCAAAGATAGTGTTATTTCATTTTCTCAAAATGATTTAATTGCAAGTGTCAATAGGAACAATGTCAAGAACGGTTCCACAGCTTATGCTGCAGGTTGTTCTTGGAGTGCATTGAGTGGCACCGCAACCAGCTCCAAACGAATTAAAACAACTGTTTGCAGCAGCCTTGCTTGTAGCACAAGTAATTGCGCTTGCTGTTGCACCTGGTGTACATTCCAATTTTCCTGACGATACACAATATCTTTTGCAACAGCTTGTTGGACAATTGGGCAATGCTACAAAACACCAAAAAAACAGTGTAAAAATCGTCATTTAAAAATTTGATTAAACATTGAAAAGAATTTGTTGACGCAGAAGATAAACAGATAAAGTTAACAACACAGGGAAATTTCGAAAGTTCGAATTAATAAATTAAAGCCATAATAACTTAATTATCACAGGAATACGTCTTACCTTGTCGTAGCAATGGACTGCCAATGTTTACAGGGGTACTCTGAAATAATTTTAAAAGTATTTAATTAATTACACAGGTACAGATAAATATTCCTTATTCCAAGTGAATTATTGTACATTTTGATTTTATTTACTAATTATTCCGGCTATACTGTACAGAATGTATTATTAAGTATAATAAGGCATACTAGTCCATTTATGTAGTATTATAGTAGAAATAATTATGTTTATGTAGTAGAAATAATTTACCTCAGCATCGCCGTAGCTGCAAACCGCCAAAATAGTTAATACAGTAAAGTACAACATTGTCTTGTAAATTGTTAGGGTTAATGGACAATTTTGTAGATTTTGGAATTACGGAGCTAATAGTCTTCTTTGTATGAACTCAAGAGCTTTCTGACTATCTCATCGTAAATATTTTCAGTATTTATACCTACCATTTATCCGAAAGCATGCACGGACTTGGATACTCTGATTCTGATTTGACATGTATAGCGGTTGATTAATACACAGAAAATCTTTCCCATTTATCATTAACACAATTAACAGAAATTAGCAAACAGGATTTAGAAGCGATGTTTTCCTCTAGAAACCATTTGATTTGTAATTGTACTTTGTACTTTATTCACGAAACATCTAAACCAATATTATTCGATCATATATTATTAAGTGGCGATTTTAGAGCTCCTAAAGGCCTAATTATGAATGTGTATCCATCAGTCTGAATGCTATGTGCTATATCTAGAATGGATAAAACTCTACAACATTTTCAAAGCATATTTGAACAAATCTGGCACATACCTATACTTACAAAGTGTATTATTTATTAAACAAGTTAATGTTAAACTATTGTCAAATGACCACAAAAATGTAACAATTGTTTCTCCTGGATAAATCAACAATTCTTGGAAAATGTTTGATTTATATAACTATTTTTGACATTACATTTCCAATTATAAACTTTAGCTGGAAATGGTGAAAGATGCTTGACATCCAGATTGCGTCAACCAAATCTTCATAAAGGAAACATTTTCGACCTTGAGTTGTAACTTGTAACTTGTAAAGCGTAACCTTTACAGATTGACATGCAGATGACAACATTATATATGTACATAGTGTACTACGAAGTTCTATATTTTACTAGGAATTTTAGTTGTAGTTGTAGAGAAGAGCCGTAACTTCAATCCCAGCCTCGATATGTCCCAAATCTGACCCTACAAGGAAAAACTCGAAAATGTAATTATTTAGTTGCATAATATCAAGAACATAAAAGAGCAACAGACCAGTTAAACAAATACTCCAGTTAATTTACCTTTTGTTGTGAGAGTGACGTTTTTAACCTCAACTAAGTATGTAGTATATGACGTAAGGCATTGAGAACTCCTTTAATCTTTAGCCTAGAAAACTCCAGGTATAAATACGAGAACTTTTAATCTTGTGAAATAGAAGAGAAACAGATTTTGTAGTTCCTTAATTGTCATATTAATTAAAATATCTGTAACTATGAACCCCTCCGCTTTCGCTTTTTTGGTCGTCTCCATTTATTGCTCCGGAATGGTAAAATATTTCTTACATAATTCGTTTGTAAATTTTACTTAATTGTAAGTGTAATGATTTTCATAAATTTCGAAAATGTAATTAGATCTTTTATTGCGCAAGTCAATGGGAGGGAGACTAGCCATAATAATTCTATATAATAATAAATATTATTGCATTCTACAATTTCGTTCTTTATTATCATAAGTTTTTAAATACCTATTAATTTATTTACAGGTGATGTCCACGGATAACCAAGAACCTGCATTTACTAACAAAGGACGCGGTAACAACATAAATATTACTAATTTTTGTCCTTAACACAAAATTGTCTGCTTTATACAACATATTGTAACAATACAAGTACTGGGAACTATCAATAGACCTATTGTCAAAGGTACCCCAACGAAACTTAGAAAAAAATCAACTTTTTGGATCCCCTTATAACCTGGTACCAAATGTGTATCAATCGAAAGCACTAAGGGCTTTAAAACAACACTAATTTCATTTTTCTACGGTGGCCCCTTCATGAGTAATCAATGGGATCCGAAAAATCCGAAAATCAGACTTTTGCATTACTCTTGAACGGGACACCGTAGAAAAATGAAATTAGTGTTGTTTTAAAGCCCTTTACTAGTACTTTCGATTGATACACATTTGCTACCATGTTATAAGGGGATCCAAAAAGTTTATTTTTTTCTAAGTCTCGTTGGGGTACTTTTGACAATACGTCTATTAGAGATCAGAGTTAATCTTTCTATCATTTAGAGTTTTAGGATTATAAATGTAATAATTTCTAATATTTACCCCGTGGTACCTGGTAGCTACTTTGATCCCTTAAGAAAAAATAAAATTTTGTATCATATATATCTTAACTTGCATCCAAACGTAAGTTTTTGACGTTATACAATATTGTACCGTTTCAGAGCGTATCTTCGTCCCTTTGCCATTTATCCCGGTTCCAGCAATACCAACACAAACACCAGCACCCACAACGGCCGCTACTACAACTGTCGCTCCAACTCAAGCACCAGACAGGTGTCCAGCACGGTGCTGTAAAGCATACTGTGTAAATGGCAACTTTTGCACCGCTGCCGCTGGACCCGTTTACACTTGTGACCCCGTGAGCGACGCACAGAAATGCCTAAACAGCGCTTCCAGCGGATGTTCCGGGTGCACAGCGCCAACTGCATGCCCCAAGGAATGCGGGGAAATTATGGCTATTCCATTCAAAATGGCTTTCTGTCCAGCTCCCCCAGCTGCGTAGTTAAATAATTTAAATTAATAATAATTCTGGAAATAAATTATGTTAGTTAGCATATTTAATTGAAAACAAAAGTTACACCCCGTTGCATTGTGAAACACATGAATAAATCGACATGGATAAATTAATAATATCCCATAATGCATTGCAATTGTTTATTATAATCCTTAATTAATATATAAATACTTACAATTATTATGTTTTACTATTTTGCAAAGTTTTCGAATACGCAGATACTGAGGCTTAGAATTAAAAAGTGTTTTGAGTACAAATTTTAATTTTTAAAAAAGTACTGAGAAACTTAAAACATACTAAGCGTACTCCATAAGGCCAACATTTTATCTTTCAGAAAATACAGAATTAATAGTTTGATCTAATATTGTGGGGAAAGATAAATTTAAAATATTTTGTACAGCCTTCTCTAATTTTTGAGCAATCATGAATGTTTTGTGCATTTCAAATCTCGGTCGGCCCTCTCAGATAAATTCCGCTTGAATATTTTGCTCGTGACAACGTAATAATTAATCTCATAATATTTGAGCAATAATTCTAACAATATTGTAAGTAAATTTTTATATTATAAGAAAAATCAAACACTTTCAAATACATACAATTTTTGGGAGATTTGATATTTTTTGAAAACATTCAAATGCACTTACAGAGTAATAAATATTGACTGTATCATTAGCATTATTTATTATCTAATGACATGTGTAATCAAAGTTTTGCCTTTCTAAATTCCTTTTGATTTCTGGGAGATTTGCTTCAATCTCCGATAATAAGAAAGCGTTAACGTAATGTCTAGGCAGCATTCCTAACACATTATAATTCATTCATTAAGTTACAACATTTACAAGTGAATAAGTGTACACAAAATCTACTTGTCCAAACCGAAATGATTTACGTCCATGAATTATTGTCTTCCATTGGTATTGAGTGCTTACTCAAAATATTCAACTCGGAGAGTGTTAAAAATATCCCACGTCACGGAAACATAATATGGATCTTATTTCTGTAGCTCTCTTTTGAATTTAAATTATGACTTCTGAACGCTAAATAGGAAAAAAAGTTATGCACGCATTTAATATGGAAAATACACAAGTACATCAATATCAACATCATTGGCGTCATCAAGCTCCTGGAGTTGATTTTTTGCCTTCGTTGCATTTCATCTCTTTATGTGAAGATCACGATTCCTCGCCGTATAAATATCCACTACTTTCACTGATGTTTTCTCACTTTGCTTTTGGCATCTGTCAAATAACATTACAAAAAGTTATCCTCTTTACCACAAGAAAATAGTCATGAATCGTTTCGTGATTGTCGCCGGCTTCATCTGCATTGCTGCTGCTGTATGCAGCGCAGAAGAAAAATCACCGTCTGCCCAATATTCTCAATTGATGGAAAGTTTTGGCAAGGAATTGAGTTCTAAATCCGATATTTCGGTCACAGAATCAGAATCAGAAAAATATCTGGAAGATGGTAATTAAAATTCTGTTTTTACTTTCTTTATTTTGCCATTTGTAAAGTTTATGTTTTGTAAACTGAACTTTTATTTCATTAGGAGCCAAAATAAGACACAAAAGGAAATTATTTGGAGGATATGGGGGATATGGAGGTTATGGGGGAGGATTTAAGAAATTCAGACGTTATGGAGGATACGGAGGATACGGAGGTTATGGGGGAGGATTTAAGAAATTTAGACGTTATGGAGGATATGGAGGATACGGAGGTTATGGGGGAGGATTTAAGAAATTCAGACGTTATGGGGGATACGGAGGCTATGGGGGTTACGGAGGTTATGGATATGGACGTAAGTCATTATCGGATAATTATTTTGTTGGCTAATTTTATATTTCTAAACATTCATTTAATTTATGCTGCAAATAAGCAAACATAATATTTTAATCTTTAATTACAGGTTAATGACTGCAAATCGGTCTTCCTACTCTTCCTAATCTGTTTTATATTTCAAGTGCCTTAAACTACAACAGGATGACCTTTTTGGTGTTGCAGTTCATTATTAACTCCTTGTGGTTCTCTAATGATACCTGTTCTATTTTTGTTTGCTGTCAAATGATTTGTTAATTTACCAATGTACCTGATTTCCATTAGTTCTTATTTTATTATTTATATTATGTTATTATTATCATATGGATTTGCATAATTTTGTGACATAAATTGTTTAAGTAATCGCAATAAATAATGATATTTTCTAAAATATACCTTACTACTTGCAGTCTTAATCAATTTACACTTTACACATACTTGTTCATTCTGTATCATTTACTTAAAGTTTGCCTACAAAAATTTCTGACATAGTTGAAGCTAATTTCCTTATTTACTGTACTGCAGCTGTAGGCACTATATTGTAGTTACTTACTACTTAGCTATGTAATTTAATCCAGCGTAGTATTGATATCGAAATACTTGAAAGTGAACAAAGCAATTTATGCCTAAGAATCTTCGTGTTTTCATATTGGGAGATCATGACATATTTACTTAAGTAGTCCCAAAAGTTCTCCCCAGATATATTGATATGAATTTTCGAATTTGGGCAAACTTCAGAGCCTCATTAACTATAGGGCACAGTAAATTTCAGTTGTACATAATAGTCATTTGTATTTATTCTGGACGATATGCCTTTAATATACGAAATATTAAAATCCAACTATGCAAAGGAGTTTCTCGCATAAAAATACATGTCTTGTACTACTGAAAATATTGTATTCACTTTAATATCCGTACCGTGTTGGCTGACACCAAAAAATATCATTATTAGCAAATAGTACGTTGATATTTATTTGGTTTCTTACAGCAACTTAAGTAGTGGTAAAGTAAATGCATGTTATAATATATGCATACTTATTATTAGGAATCCTGGAAGACGGTAGGACCGTTCTATCTACTCCGATTTAGGAGTATACCTTAATTATGTCTATATTAAACATGTGGAAGGACTAAAAATCCAATATAAGGACAAACACCAAACTATAGATCAATGCAATTTTAATGCAACGTTTTTAATATATTCCTTAATATATAATTTCCTACTAAATAATATTGAGTGGGCATTGACAAGCTAGACAAAATATTATAAATCGTTGTTTAAAAGGTAACACATTGCTAAATAAGTCAACGTAAATTCGTAATATCGTTTCCATTAAGGAGTTTATCCTTTTAAGACAATTTTTTGTATTCTTTCGGTCTTATAGGGTTAAGATTTGGGCATGTCAACCAAATAAACGCTTTGCATATTGTTCCCCATGCTGTATAGTCCCAAGCCAAGAATGAACGTCAATACATAATGCAGAATATATTCACGATTATGTAACTGGTAATTTATTCTTCAAATTATTAACTATTTAAAACTTTTTTTATCCATTGTTCGTCCTCCCCCTGCCCTGCGTCAACTAATGCGTTGATGATGAATATCCTATGCAAAATACTATTGCTATTCTAATCAGAGGTAGACAAACTGGTGTATTTATACGAACAACTTTTCACAAATCTAATTTGATAAAATATCTAGTAAAAAATTATAATTTTCAGCAATCTCATGCATCAACGCAAGAATATAATAATGTTGTAACGTAAAAATGTATTTCTGTATATAGGTATAGCACTGAAGTAATATGTCCAGACGTCAACAAATCTGAAAAAATGTAACTACTATACATCGCAGTCCAGATTTGTCCGGTATTTATCTTTGGACTCTCTTTTTGTGCATCTTTCGCACGCAAGAATTAATGAGATGAAAGTCCATGAACTACTGAGGAATTTGGCGTAGATATAAGTACTTACATCTATTCTATGTTTAGACCGAAATCAATGCAATGAATCTAGTAACTAAGTTTTTCACAAGACGAAAGAAATTGCATAACTCTTGGTGACGTTGACGTTGCGTTGAAAATTGTGCATGTCATCACAATAACAAAGCTGTGACGTCATAATGCTCTGCACGTCTGTGGATAAAGACATTTTTTGCCATAGTTTTTAAGCCATAGACTGATTATGAGATAGTTTTTATGTTGCCAAAGTCATCAACACCAACTTTTATACCTACTGCTTGTATATTGATGATACATTTCCCATGTAGTTGTAGTTCCAAGTCAAGTTATCTAACCAGCTTTATAAATTGCATGGTGTTTGTTGTAAATGGGAAAGTAAATCTAGCCGTTACCTTCAATTACTATACAAAATGAATACCAAACTAATAACAATTCCTTAAAAATAAATATTATTATTGTGTACCAAAAATGAACCCTGTAAACAATATTAAAATGGTCTTCTGCAAAACTGCACCCAGATATTTGTGCTATGTGTACTCTTTCATTAGGGACTTAAATATAAATGATAAATGTCTCCACATTTGCATCCACTATTTTGGCTTCGACATTAAGTCACAAAATATTTTGTCCTCAAGCAAGGGACAAATAATTTTTAGTACTAGAAAGTTTATTGTGCAAAAGTATACATTTTATTTCGGTGTGTAATAAAAGTGTCATAATTAGACATAGAACACAGTTTGGCCCCAGCTCAATTGTAATATTATTTATTTTGTGACAATAAATAAAAATACATTAGTGCGTCATCATTTAGGTTACAAGTGCTGTTTATAGCTAATTATAATGATTATGGTTTAACAATTACAACTGCATGAACGCTTAACTATGCGTAATTATGGTATTTTGAGCAGGTATTTACAAACTTAAATAAAATACTAAAATTCCATAAAACTTGAACCATTTCGCCTTTAACACAATTTGGGAAAAGTGAACAATAGGAAAATTGTTTATTTTAATAAATAAAAATACCAAAAATATTGCACATAAAATAATAATATAATATTTTAGCGGTGTCTGATCTATAGGTAGACATGTGCTGTGCTCACCCAATATAGACGCAATATAGAGCAGGTAGTCGAAGGTCCGGGTACTTAGCTCACCGACTGAACTAAAAGGCTATCCTTTTTCTATTTCGTAAGAGACTACTATTAATTAGATCATACTCATCGTTAATACGTTAGCAATACAAATATTCTTTTAGAACAGCATTCATTTACATATACACACAATGCAATTTGCAGCACATTTTAGTAAATGTGTTTACATTCACAATTAAATTAAATTTTATAAGTTGTAATTTAAAATGTTTTTAGGCCACTGTAAACAACCTATTGTGTCAGTTTTTATTAGCGGGTGTCAAGAAGCAATAATAGTAAAATGGTAATGTGAAAAATGTTGATGTAATATATTCCGCTAAATAAAAAGGGCATCGGTGACTGCACCTATTGAACTGGTTTACCTATTTAGAATGCAATATCTAGAATATTTCCAATATTAGTCCATTTTGTAGTTTATAAATGTAACAAAAACAGAAATAGCATGAAGGCAAGTTGTTGGCAAACACAATTCTGTACTGCTTTTTAAAACAGTATGGTAGTGAGTAATAGCCACTGCTAAGCTGTTGCTTATGGTTGTGGTCTCGCAAGCTTATTTTCTAAGGTTTAACTTAACCCCCTTCTGAGCTCCAAAAATATTACATATCTATAGTAGTCTAAAAAAATTGTAAGCTCTGCTTTAGTAGGTATGTACTTAATTAGGTCCAATAGTACTATAGGTTTAGAATTTAGGTATATATTTAAATTATAAATGGCAGCACAAAATATCAGGTGCTCGAACATTTCTTATGCACATTTCCTGGAATATTTAATATTTACCAAAAGGTTTCCTAGTCAATGCATCTACATATTGTGTCAACCAGTCCTCTATCCATCAGTTTTCACTTCTACCACAACAAAAACTAAACAATGGCGTTTTATCACACAATTTTTTCATTTCTTTTAATCAGTACAACTATTTTTGAAAATGAATCCAGAATTTCAGGAATTGGCCCTGCGAACATGATCAACATGACATCAAATGGCGCCAGAGATGGTGCTTGTCATAGTGGTGAGACTGATTAAACATTTATTACCTAATTTATAATATTATTCGGTTTTGTTTAGTATGTATGCAATTTTGTAAACGTTTAATACAGGGAAGCGTATAACAAATTAACAAAACGTGCATATATAAATTCCTATTCGCTTTTACGAATGTCAGACTGTTATACATTTTGTACTTAAATGTCACAATGTCTATTTTCAATTCAAATGTAAAGCTAAATACTTATAGGCAAGAAAATACTTACCGTAAGCCATAAGTTTTAAAAACCGAAATCGAATGCACCTAATTATAGTTTTATTTTTCCGTTAAATCTGGAGAACTTACATTGAGATAGTAGGTTCTATATAATACTAAGTAGTTACAGAAAAATTAATTATTACTGTAGCAGTTTACAGTAATAATTAATTCAACGTTCACAACTATGAAAATATTTATTTTAAAGATTGCTTACACTCCTAATATTAATAATGTCAATATTATATTTAAATATTTTCCTATAGAAAATCAATCTGAAG
>JAQFYC010006716.1:0-11719 GCA_034694165.1 Tomocerus mixtus
CAGACGATGGCAGACGGAGGGGGGAGGGGGGTCCAAAAATGGCCCAAAATCGCAGACGTCATTTATGGATGATCCCTAATGCATAGTCAATTTTAAAATAAGTAAAGTATCAGAATCGGAATCTTGGAGTCTAGCATCCTTACGCATATACACATACTTATTTTATGTGAGTGCTAATTCTGATACAATGTAGTGCTAAATAGCGCTTCGGTATTTGTTTATATTGACTGTTTGGAAGAAGGTGGAAGTTTGACGGCTTGCCTTTGAAAGCGACCGTTGCATTTCTTGTTGCACTTCATTGTATTGTAGTATTAGCTGTTTGGTTTAGGAGACTGACAAAAACAACTGAAAAACTGCTGATTTCCGGTCAATTTTAAGTTCAAGAACTTAGTTTTAAAAATTTCGTGGGCCAGTTTCATTTCCCGTTTGGGTAAGGATATAATTTTTGCTTTTTAATCTTCCTTTTATTGTTTTCTAAAGTGTAATTTGTTTCCTTCGTCTCCAGCAGGTCACACGTGTCGTGTCAAGTGACTACCAACGGAAAGGCTATAAGAAAAAGACCCTGATTGATCACTTAAAGCAGAGACCAGTAAAAATATTAAACAAGGGAAAAGGCGATACGGGCACGAAATCGGATGTCAGATAACCAAACAGTAGAGGTGGACATATGAAACGTCAATAAATTGAAAGAAAGTAAGGCAAAAAATAACCACTCACATACAAGATACAACTACAACATAGTCTAAACTAAGCAATTAAGCAACATAATTTGTACCATTATAACATAATGTGACACATGACATAATGCCAATATTTGTTAGCTGTTTAAGTTGTCAGTTACGGTTATTTTTTATAATGTTAGTTTAGTTCGAGTTTTAAAATAATTAGGTTAGGTTACAAGGCGACTAAAAGGTCGTTTTTGCCACACCCTTATACTGTTTGGCAGATTACATAATTACGCTGTATACTTTGTCGTAAGTCCCAGAAAATGTTTTCACTTTCACCGACACCCCACCCCCAAATGGGGTGGGGTGGGGGTTGACCTCTGGGCCATGACTGATACAAATCCGATGAAACATTTGGGGGGCTCCCACTAAATATTTCGAGATATAATATGAGGGTGCCGCGGGACTTAGCCGCAATTGACACCGACACCAACCCAATATTACAACAATGTGCAATCGCTAATTTGTTGACAATGACAATAGTGTATTATCCGGCATCAGACCTGCCTGTCAGCTTAATTAGTTGTTACAATTAAGCCTAAGCCATTATTAGTCCGTATTGATGACTACTTAATTTTAATTAGTTGATTTTGTCTCATTGTCACGTCAGGGGCGTAAGTCACTGTCATCTCCTATACAGGTATTAGGCTCGGCTTTTGTTGAAACAGATTATTCCGCGACTTTTTATTTTCTATATATGATCTATAGTATAGATGAGAAAATGTAAGTGACGATTTGGGATACTACCTAATCTATGTACAATGCATGTATTATGGAGAACGGGGAAAAGTACTAGAGATCTGCATGTATGTGACTCTGACTTCTCTTACCGCTTACAGTTGATAATATGGCCATAATGTTTTGTAAATAATGTAAAATAAAAAATATAAATATATTAACAGGTTAACGAACATAATGGACGCGGAGATGATGCCACCACCACCTGCGGTGTCACCATTCATAAAGAAAACAGGAGATCTTTATGGCGCAATTGAAGAACATGATTGTAAAAAAGTGAATGAAATAATCCAAAGTGGACGCGTCGACCCTAATCGAATTGTTGTTGGAATGGATATGAGTTTACTTCATTTAGCAGTAGGGCTCAGTGAAAACTCACCCGAAATTGTTCGAGCCTTCCTGCGGACGGGGGGAAACCCTAACAATGTCAACTGCGCCGATAAGTTATCCCCACTGCATTTAAGTGTGATGTACGATTATGACGAAATATTTAACGTACTACTTATCCATGGAGGAGATCCTCATGTGCCTACTGGAGACGGAAAATCCTGTTTTGACATCGCCTTGGACAATCGGACAAATTCCATGGATGAAAAGTGTTTTACACTCCTTTCACTAAGGTACGGCTCATGTCGAATGTCTTTGAAAAACATGGATATCACGCTTACTGAAGGTTTAACGGATATTACTGCGGGCACTGGTTACTACACTTGTGACAGTTCAGCTGATGAGGATGCTCCAGTTTTCTCGTGCAAAAATTCTACACCCAAGGCCATAAGTAATAGTAAGTGTGGATTTACTGATGTAGCCTAGCTTTAATCTTCATCCTTGAATTTTATTAAATGCTTTGTCACAATTACTGTTTTTGTGATGTAGATCGTCATTCGTCGTATCGAAAATTCAATAGGAATCACAGTTATTTAATGACAGACGATGAATCAAATGGATGTGCAACGGATACCAGCAGTGAAGCAGAAAATGACAAGTTGACAACTATTAATGAAGATACAGAGCTTTATAGCATTAGTAGGGGGGAGTCAGCGGAAACCGATATTCTTTCTTCAGCTTCAACATGTACATTAATGTCGTGTGCAAACTCAACTCCTCCGCTGTTAATTTCGCCAACAAGAGAGCAACTGGAAAGGCTTCAGAATAAAATGCAGAAGATCAAAATCCCTGTAACGCCAACGACTTACCAAGTTCTTGCCAGGTTTGAAGAGGATCATGGTGTGATAAACGAAATGCTGTCAGCGTCACCATTCTCCAACGAACTTCAGCAAGTCATGCATGATTTGAAGTTAGTAAATGATTGGGGTCAGCTAAAAATTAACTTACTCCAGAGCGCAAATGCCAGCCCTACTAAACGAACTTGTAAATCATTTTATAACTACGTTCTGTTAGATCCAAAGATAATAAAGAGAGCTAATTTTTCTGGGAGTCACTTAAAATCAGGCATTATTACTAACACAGAAAAATTTGAAAAGTTTTTGTCTGCAATATTTTACATAGGGAAAGGTTGTGGGAAAAGACCAATTCAGCATTTAGTTGAGGCAAAAGCGAAGTTAATGGAAAACAAGAAAAAAGCACCTACTAGCCAAAAAATGGATAAAATTTTAGAAATATGGAAGACAGGATTAGGTGTAATTGTTGTCAGCGTTTTTCATCATTCGTCTGAGCGTGAGGCAAACGTTAACGAAGCTGCTATGATAGATGCTAGGGGTTTAGTAGAATTGTCCAATTTGAAAAAGGGTAGTTACACTGGAACTATCGCCACACAGTGGTCCCAAAAGACAAGGAATCAATTTGGAAGCTTTCTTCTGTATAAATGTTTTTGTTCATTTGCAGTGAGTGACCCCAAATACTTTTTCCCCTGCGATGTTTAATAACTAAAGGATTTTTTCTCGGCTTTTATGTACATGTAAATATTTAAATATGACGAAAATACCAATAATGTAATAGTTAAATATATATACTTTATCATAGTCGATGCAATTTGTATAATCACAAACGTACCTAAGAAATGATGCAATCGATAGTAGTGTTTTGCTCGTCATATGATATGTATGTAGGTAATCAAAATATTAGAAAGTGTGCATGGACATTTTCCGTGTATTGTCAAAAAAGCACTACGGAGTAAACGTGTTAAGCTCTCAATTTTTGTTATCAAACATTTTGCGCACTGTTTTAGAACTCTTCTCATTAGTGGTGTTCTGGTGTTCATGACCATTTATTTGTATCTTAATTTATTGTAATTTTTTAAAACATTTTTTTATTCGCACTCTATTTTGCATAGTATATTTTACGTAACTTTTTAAATTATGTACGAGTAATTATTACTTAATCAAAAACTTTACTTGGTAAATGTATATGTACAACAATTCTAAATTAGCGATAATACTCTTATTACTTACAGTATTTCTTATCATAATGCATTAAAATATATAAGTAAGAATGAACAGATATTAATTAAAAAAGGACAGGTTATTTATTTAATAAAAGAGTCATTAGAATACGTACAACAATCTTGTGTACCAAATTAATTGCTGTAACATTCATTAAGTTAATTTATGTCATCCGACACCATCACCGTCTTTCCATAATCAAAGTGCAGTATCAGTCTCCTATCCACCTGTCACAGTTTCTCATTTCAATCAAATTCTGAAGATTATTTTAAATATTTTCAGCAATTTCTTTCAAGTTTCGCACATTTATCTATACACCATACACATACATGTATACATATATTCACATTCGCAGAGCGGATGATAAGTAGCCTTTGATAAGAAATTGTATAAAATATTATATATAATTGTAAAGTAAAATTTTTCATCCTAGTTTTGTAATTCCACTATTTTAACTGAAGTCGGTATGTGCTTATTTATTCAGAAATTGAATTGTTATTAATTGTACTGCAGGTATATATATTTCTGGTATCATACCTTTGAATGGTCTACATATATTTATTTGGACTATCGTATTAGTGTTATGCATAAATAGATACTATATTATGTGTTATGTAATAATTTACAATGCATTAATGCATGGTACACCTGCACCCTACTCCGGTGTCTATGTCCATTTAAGGAACTTCATTATCCCTGGGTGCAGTTAAGCATTGCTCATTAAACTATAGAAATGTACTTTTGTATGTTTCATGCAAATTGGTCCTAGTATGATATTAGTCCTTTTGGCTTTTGGCAGCAGCGTTTTCAAATAATTTGAACAAAATGTAAATGAACTTCTTACAGTTTGCGCTTTGTTATGTTTGCATAGCTAATTGCCCATTGAAGGAGTTGTATTTATTCAAGTGCCACAATACGAATCCAGTACATTAAATGTTAAATGCAAAGTTTACAGGATGGGAGTAGTCTTGCGAACTATATAGACACATCCGTGTACTATGTAGATGGGAAGTACCGGGGTAGCAGTGTATTTAATTCTCAGCCAGCTTACTATCCAAAAAGGAAATTCCATGTTACCTCATAAGTATAAACGAATCTAATTAATTTTTCCTTGTATGTATGCCTAAATGAAGCTGCAACAGCAGGATTGGTGAGCCCGGATCTAAATTATTTTTCTGGCCGAAATCCAAACTCGAGATTATTTTCATGAAATATTTTGAGTACACGATTTTAACACTTAATACAATAAATAACAAGCGAACAAAAACTTTTGATTGCGTTGAGATTTATATGCCAGTTTACTTGGTATTTATTAGATACTAGTAATTTTGGACGTGAGATTAGAATATTGTAAACTTGCTAGTTAGCGAAAAATGCGATACATAAATAACATTTTAATGAATGCACGTTAAGGCTGGCTTGCTATGGGCATTGTGAGACTATGGAAATTGATGTAAACTTCGGGGAAAAATTCAGCTCGCAATTATGAATCGATTTCTTTCAAAATGTCTACAAAAATAGTTCATAGCATATCTAGAACTAATCCAGGCCAAAATAATTTGTTTTGAATTCTTAGCGAGTCGGCGACAGTATTTTTATTTTATTTAAACATTGAAGCTGTCGGTAACTCAATAAGAAGTCAAAACAATCAATTTTGGCCTGCATAAGTACTAGATAATGCTAAGAGCTATCGATACATGATCGTTACATAATTGCGAGCTGAATTTTTCCTCGAAGTTTACATAATTTTCCCTAGTCTCACAATGCCCATAGCAAGGCAACCTTAATTAAAATTATGCTACCGATACCGATTATTACATTTTGCATAATGCATACGAACGTATGCTAGTCAGTTGATAATTAATTATTGCATAGCATAAGAAATTAAAATGTTTGGATTTACATGCAAGGCTTTTAAGAAATAAATCTTCAAGGTACGTAGTTGCGAGTATCAGTAGTTTCAAATTCAAAAATTAATTAAAACCACATGAGCTACGAGTATATACTATTTCTTTCTGAGTAAGATAAACGTACTTAAATAAGCTACGGATCGATAGGCTGCGAGAGTGAAATGAACGGAACATTCTTTGTTTGCGATTTTAGCATTTCGACAAAAATATCCTTTTCTTCTTCAGTTTCAAACAGGAACTCCCACAATAGATAATTTTCAGCTTCGATAACCAATCGCACAAACGTTGGGTCACTTTCCAACGATTCCTAATTAATCAAAACAAAAGTAATGAGCGAATAGAGCGATAATATATTAATTAATTGACATGAATTTGTTCATACTACGTACCACTTGTCGAAGAGATGATAGGTGACGCGTGTGTTTGGCTGTAACACTTCCACTGCGAACAGCTAACCATCCTAAATCCCCTAACAGCATTAGTTCCTCATCAGTCAATACAACGGCCGATACAGCATACGATTTATCTATCACACATTATTCATGTCATAATTATTCTTCTAAGGCCATGCCATAAGGGTTCTATAAATACAAAAATGTAGACTAATTGCTAAAAAAAAAATCTTACCACTGTCGCATACAGCAAACCTCAGGATGCCAAAGTAACTGACGGGGCTAGAACTCATTAGAGCTTTCTGAGTTTGACTAAAATCTCTAACCATTGGGCACAGGTTTATATCATCGCTTATCCCTAAACTCCCAAAAAAATATATTAACGTATATATTATCAGTTGCTATACTACTTCTAATAATACATACTATGATTATTATTTGTCAGTTGGCGGGTTCCCCAAACTGGGGTTGTTGTAGGTCATTAAATACAATGCTAGGTAGACAAGGTTGACGTACCCATGAAAAATTTGACAAAATTTAAAGTTCGTTGCGAATCCCGGAACAGTAACGCATAGTACTTTCCAGATAAGTCTAGTCCAACGCCGTGACGACCAATTAGTACATCCAGTTTTAACAGTTTCGACACATCAAAATTGCTTACTTTCTGCAACCAATCTTGTGGCTTCTCTCTAGTGCAACAGGAAATATAATGATTTTTAACTTTTAGAGAACAAAAATGAATGGTAAAGTATTAGAAATTCTGCAAATCAATCTTACCCTTCCACTCCTACAATTTTGTAAAAGTAAATTTTTCTATTTGAAATTATCATAATAGACAAAAATGGTGCAGACGCATCCGATATCGTCAAAACCTTAAAAAATAATACACAAATGAGTTAAGTTAGGTTGGAGTTGTACTGTTGTACAAATAAAGTTACTAAAAATAAACAAATTACCTTTGTGAGCATAATTAGCTTTTCCTCAACTGATTTTGACTTGAAGACTACCAATTCGCAAAAGAGTTGAAGACGATGATCAACTTTGAAATCATTGTAGTCATATCGTATGGGAACGGCCGTTGTTGATCGACTAGGACTGTATGTAGTTAAGGTAGATGTGCTGGTAAGAGAACTAAAGCTAGTGCTTGTTGACGGAGAAGACAGAATCGGAACACGAGGACTGAATTGCTGAGAAAGTGGTTGCATATTAGCCATTAGCTTCTTTTCGTATGTTGTGCATATGCTGTCAGCTTGCGACCCGGATGAAGTGCTTTCAGTCATAACAACAGATTTTCCAGACTTCGACGTACCTTCGATAACCTCCACTTCCAGTGCTTCTTGAACTCTGAAAATAAAATTTATTACAGTTTTCAATTCCTGCATAAGCCTATTTACATAATGGCATGAAAAGTGGTAACATTACATTATGCACTTCCATCTAATTAGAGCATAATATAGGATCCATTGATGTTACTTTGCATACTTATACTTACTCAATATCTGATCCACTGTCACCAGAATTTTTTGCTAAAACTTCAATGCTACTGCTATCGCAACTCAGAACTTCAATGTCACTATCCGACCTTGTGTCTGCGACAGAAAATACAATTACGATTAGCATATAATTATCAACCTTATTGAGAGTGTCAAGTGTCACAAAGTTAATATCACAAAAAAGTAAACTAAATATTACTTAGTACAGTTATACTGGACTTTTCCGAAGAAGAGGCAGTTGCAGGCCTTGGAACAGTCTCAATGGAATCAGAATTAGAATGGTTATGGTTACTGCTTTTAGAACGAGTAACTCTAGTTGTTAGACTAGAAGCGTGTGCTTTGGCTTCCATATGTCGTGCAGATTGTCCGGAATGTTTTGGAATGGACATGGAAACATTACCTTTCAAAGGATACACTCATTAGGGCAAGCTGTTAGTGGTATTGGTAATTACTAATCAAAATGTATTTAGTATTTATCTACATTATTTCTTCCTTCCTTTACCTGATATAGGAGTGGAACTTCTCAAAGGTCCTTTAAATAAAAAGTCTGTCCCTTCAACACTTAAAACTCCGTTATTTGGCAGCGGAATATCGTCCAGCGGAACCAGAAATTCGCTTCTGCAATCCGGATTTGGACATACAGTTATCTCTTTCGGAGGATGGCCCTTTTCTTGCTTTACGACCTTATTAGCCATAGCTCGGGAAAACTGCGTGTTACACTTTATGCATTGCATTGCATCAGCAAATTCTTGTAAGGCTCTCTCCTCTATATAAGGACTGACGAGTTTATCGAACCTGGAAAAATCTTTGGCACTCATTACAAACGTTTTCTCTCGTAATTGTTTTTTCATAGTATCAAATTGAAGAGAGAATTCGACTGTTTCGGTTTCAGAATCGCAGTGTTCTTCTTGTAAAGATTTTAATGACTTTAAATCCCATTTTGTTAATACAATGGAGTCCTCCGGCTCAATTTCGTACAAGTAATTGCACATGATAGCAAGTGCAAAACAATTGCCACTTTGAAAAATTCTAAATTGGTCTGACTGACCATCCCTATCAGAAAATATTTCCGGAGTATCGACATCCGTTTCAAAGTCAAAAATTGAAGTATTCTCTAATTCTTCCATTTTTCTTTGAATGTTCAGGTTATCCTCTTCGTGTCTTTCGGAGGTTATCTCCACTGAATTGCAAGAATAAAATATAGAACCTTCAGACAAATCTGCACTCCTCTCAGTACCTTGAGTCACATCAAAACTAGTCTTTGCTGTTACAAGCATATCCGATTGCTTTGTACTGTCACCATTATTGCTTTCAAGGGTTTTGTTAGAACGATCAACAGACAAAATCAAAAGCTCAGCGTCTGTCAATGTATCACGGGTGGCCTTTTGATTCGTGTCTTTTGAACCATCGAGGTACGAATAAGTATTTGACTTTGGAAGCGACTTCGAGTATAACATTTCAGCGTGCGGATTTACAGGACGATCGGGAATCTTCAATAATTTTTTCATTTTATCACCTGCTTGTTTGAGCAACCAATATTCCTCGCCATACGTTTCCCTGATAGATGCTATAGTAGCTTTAGTTTCCAAAACTATTATTTCGGATTTTTCTGACGGAGATGAGCTACCCGAGGAGTACTGTCGTTGAACTTTAGGAACAGGCGCCAAAATTACTTCGATATCTTTGTTATTTTTCTTTGAAACAGAAGAAACTTCATCTTCATCGTTGTCCAGAACAATTTCTCTAATTTTAGGCTTCTTACGACATGAACTTCTAAGACTTGATGAACTAGAATCGTAAGATTGAGTTAAACTTTTCAATTTGTCAAAACGATTAGATTTCGAACACGCTCCAGTGGTGAAAGACGAAGTCATGGGCAATCCTAATGTATCAGAAGGTATAAAAGGAACAAACTTTGGTTGCTTCATAGATTCCAGAGCAGTTCTGATTTCTGAATTTGATAGTTTCTTCTTGTCCAATGTAAACGATTTTTTGAGGACCAAACGATTTAGATTACAGCACACAGTTGTTCTGTAAGATTCTAGATAAGATAATGGATTTCCCATAAAAGCAACATTAGTCAAACTAGACAGTTGCCGCAATATGCTCAAATCGTTCTCATCAGAAATCATATTGGTCGACAAATCCAACATTTCCAAATGTTTTAAACTGTTAATACTGAAAGACATTGTAGGCGTGGGCACAGTTAAATTTGTGATGTAATTATGAGCTAAAAGTAGAACCTTCAGATTGGGTGGCAACGGTGGGATGATTGTCAATTTATTATAATTTAAGTTTAACACTGAAAGACAGTTTAGCACTTTCGTGAAGCTATCATCTATCACACTTATCATATTGCGACTTAAATTTAAAGTTTCGACTAAAGGGGTTACTTCCAGGCAATCCGAGGCCGTTGTAATATCGTATATTCTGTTGAAGCTAAAATCAATTTCAATCAGTTCTGGCCAGACACACGTAATATTTGTAGACATCAAAGGTTGGGCTACCGACTGCCCTGCTTCCGAATCTGTGTCTTCAGGAAGGTGATAGGTACCGACGGGAGTTAACACCTGGCTGAGCGAATCAAGACATCTTGTGCATTTTAATCTTTTCAAACTGGCCTTAACCGAATTTAATCCAGTTAATAAAGATGGTTGAACCTTCCTTAGTTCCAAAAATTGTAGATTGCGAAAATATTGCATGTCAATACTAGGTTGCACTACAACAGTAATGGCCGTTCCAGGAGTCAAACATAAGGACGGAGTTTGTTCAAAAAAATCAGATAAGAACATAACATAATCTTGATATTTGATTTCATCTGCATTTTCTTTTCCCATATTCGGATCATTTGACATCACTGTATCGATAGCATCGGAAACAGTACCCAATAGACAAGAGTCGATAACAAATGGAATGGAGGAATCCAAAATCTTGTCACAGTTACTTCGCAAATTCTTCGCTAAGTTGCTTATGGCACGGCGATGAGATATCTCATCGCCTTGAGGGGGCGGCATTTCTTCCACCACCGTGCTCAAACTCTTACTATGCTTCAAGTTTTCAACTCTATTGGTGTAGGAATGCCGGCCGTATAAAACTGGCTTTCTTCTTGGTAAAATGGATCCACATCTAGTATTATTTTTGGTACATTCATTAGCAAAATTGCTTTGGTTGTAGTTACGACGCAGAATGCTCGGTACACCACCAACTCGCACAGGAGAATTTTGGCATAAGGTTTCACCAGCAGGGGGCTCATGAGAAATATATCTTAGGTTTTCCTTTTTCACCTGTGTTTCAAAGTAAGTCCATTCTGGATCTGCTTTAATCCTAACTGAATATGGGATCTGCTCCGTACCTACTACATAGTAAAAACAAAACCGAAAAATATAAATAGTATAACATGGTTGTATATTTTTGTAAAGTAATGGTAAAGGTAAATGTAATTACTATTAATGAGCAAAATCCAGCAACTTAATTCAAAAACAATAAAGTACATAAATAAAAGCGAAGTTTTTACGAAATTATGTTGCGAAACCTACAGATTAAAATTCCTCCATTGGCATTTATTTTTCATTACATACTACAGTAATTGGATATAATAATTACTCACATAACGCCATATTTATCATGAAATGACCACACCAACAGCACTTATTCGGTATAACACATACAGAACTACATCACCGTTCTCCATTCACTATTTGGAAGGCACACGTATATTTTGTTTTTTTGTTACTAACATTCGCAAATATATATTCTTCAGAAAACTCACTGTCACAAATACCAAACTGTCAGCTCTAATTTCTCAGTTACTTAACTTTAATACAGTTAAAATTCTACAACTTAGTCTTAGAGCTTTGCTTTGAGTATTTCTATTCCCGTAAGTAGTAGCGACTAATTTATTATCTCTGTCTGTAACCTCTGGATTTCTCATTTTAAATAAATACATATGTGAAAGTTGCGACAAAGTGAATGAAGCACTTTATACATACCCCAAAAGTCTCATTTTCGTAAAAGGGGTCAAAACTATAAAAAGTGAGGAGGGTCAAATTGGGGGGTGGG
>JAQFYC010006717.1:0-11719 GCA_034694165.1 Tomocerus mixtus
GGTACCACCACTTCAACACAAAAAAGTGGGTTTTCGTCACACATTTCAACGAAAAATCGTTACCTGTGCTGGTCGGGAAGGAACCAACGTGCGAAGGAGTCTCTCTATGTCCTCTTTATACAAACTTCTACTATTTTCTAAAATAGCTGTGCTCTATCTGACCTTTTTGAGTTTACGCAGAGAAACAGATCCTCAAAGTTTGGTAATAAGTTTCCTGCAATAAATAGTTAGTACAGGTCGGAATATCTTACTAACTCTGATATATTCTATTCGAAAGTTGTGTGGAATACTCTCCCTACAAATCTCCTTTCCCTGAAACTGAGCGTAAAGAAGTTTAAAGATACTCCTTAAGAGATAACTCCAAAATTGTGTTCCCAACCTTCGAATACCTATAATAATAATAATGGTAATGATATAAAACTTCAAAATGTTAAATTTTAATTAAGTACCTAGTGAAGTTATAAATTCAGTGGAATTGACCACTCTAAAAGTGTATTTTCTTTTTATGACAGTGTTAAAATTTTAATGTTAAGTAGTTTAAGAATTTGATTTCAGTGGAATTGTGTCCACTTTAAAAAGTGTGTAAACTATTCATGTTTATGTAAATACTGACTATCGAATTTTTTTTGGTTGCGACTCGACTCGAATTTGAAAGGGTTTCAGGCGATGGGAGACCAGTATGAGACTTGTATTGATTTGTTTTTGACACATGAATAAAACCAATTCTATTCTATTCTAATAGTATTCGACTCGGGAGAATGTTGTTCAAGTTGTTCACACTCTTGTATGCTTGGTTGCATTCTAAAATATTATGTCATTAATTATTTTATTTTATAAGCGTTTTAAAATATTAGTAAAAAATGTTTCTCAGGAGGAGATCCTGAGAAATGGTACTCGAAAGTTCTTCTTTGGCCGGGAAGTTGGACGAGGTAGAAAAATACCGTGACAAGTTGTGTGACACGGTGCAGACCATGGCCCCATAGTAGACGTTGTAGCCTTCTGGTAGACACCAGGAAACAAGACAAATTAGAACAATTACTTTACTTTACTCATATAAATACTATAACGATAACGTACAACTATTCGTTTACTAGCGACTTCCTCTGTTTCCTGTGAATTTCCTCTGTTTTGCATGCAAATTATACATAGCATAATACTAATATTGCATCTTGCATCCCCAATTGTGATAAGGTGTATACAAAATTCTCGGAAAATGAAGATATCTTTATATGGATCAGATATTTCGCTAATTTTTAGTAAAACTATAATTTATAATCTAATAATATTTTATTATATTTCAGCATAGCCTGTCAATGCCCGCTTAATATTATTCAAAGATAAATAGGAAAGTGTATGGGGAAAGAACAATTGAAAAAGTAGGCAAAATTGTCAGTTAATTAGAAAATCTTTAGTTTTTTTTCTCTTTTACTCTTTTATTAGCGATCTAAGCCATTTACCTGTTAATTCAGATCCTCTGGAGGAATCATTAAAATATACTTTTATAGTATTTTAGCAATAATTAAGAGAATATGAAAGTTGTCAAAGAACTTAATTGGATTGAGGACACACCATGGCTCTCCCCCTTGCTTGGCACGCATTTGTTTTCTTTATTGCAGTGTACAGTAGTACAGTGTACACCTCCAGTTTTGGATTTGGGAGGATGAAAATATCATCTGTAATTTATCCTGATGCTTGAGTAATATGCCATTAATTGTCTTTGTGTAGTCTGGCGTTCTATCCTGCTGCACACGAACCCTAGTTACAAAATGTAATTAAAGAATTTGTCTTGGCAAATAAATTAGAGGAATTAATTATTTTGAATGAGGTCATACAGTATAATGATGTAGTTCAATGGACGGATGACTTTCAACTTCCGAGATTTTTTAGACACAAACAAGTCAATTACATCCGAAATTCAAACTTCTATCTAACCGTAAAAAGATCTATCTGCAGAATTACTTGATAGTAGCAATGTAGCGAGAATTTTTAATTACGTTTTTACGTTTTGAAATTGTATTTTTCGCCACAAAGGTTAAATGCATTTCTAGTAGGAGGCTGATTTTATATGCAAATTTTAGCGCTGGGCGCAATTTTTTGCGTTTTCAAGCGAATTAAAGAGTTAAAACATACTTATTTAACAAAATCGCGCGGGCGCGAAAATTTTTGCCAATTTTTGTTAAATTTTGTCCATTTTTCAGTAGGGGGCTGAATTTATTTTCAAAATGACCACGCGGAGCGCTAAAAAATTTTCAGGCTAATTAAAGACTTAAAAGATACAAATTAAACTAAATTTTTTGTCTTTTTTTTGGTAATTTTTGCTTATAATATCTAGTGTACGCCGAAAATTTCCCCACTGGCCCAGCCTTGTCAGAGTATTACATTTTCGCTTACTTGCTGGGTCGGCCATTATAATGTAAGTAATTGCAAAAAAAAGTAAAAATTATGAAAGTAAGTCAGTAATTACACTTAATTTGACACCTGTAAATTATAAGCAACAAGACTGATTGGCGTGCGGTATAGGGCACAGTGGGCACTGGGCAGATCGTTGGAGAGACATTCGAGTATACTAGCAAAGGAAATGAAGATAGCTTTAGCAAGTATTACATAATATAAGTATATAACAAATTATACTGAAGACTCATTTAGTTTTTAAATTTTATCATTTTTAGATAATGCAGTATGCATTTCCCAAAAATTATCGCATCTTATCTAGTGCTTATTTCTGTATTGTGTATTTGAACTACAGGCTTGAGCCTATAGATAAAATGTAAATACGCCAAGTCTTCCGGCTTCTGGTCTCCTCCGAAAATGATTTATTTTACTTATTATTATTACAGGGACTAATTTAGTTTGGAACCGGAAGCCCCTTGGCCAGGTCGGCTGTGATCTAGATAAAAGCATTAATTAATGATTCATTTCGAGGGCAAGAAATAAAGGACGAATAACGTGAGCTTATGTTGAAAACGTTTTCACTAACATAATATAAATTATAGATCTAAATAATTTGCACATTATGACTGCGTGTAGATGAAATTCCAAATTAAATAGCTTACCTATATTATAAATCTTTTGAAATTGTCGAAATTCCAATCTTCCAGTTAATACTGGGAGATGAAAATGCTAAGTAAGACTTAATTGTACTACTAAAATAGGATTAGACAATTAAAAGAAAAAAACATGTGAAGTAGCTTCATGTAATTAAATGACTATTCTATGTGTATAAATATATGTAAATCTACCGAATTCTATTCTACGATG
The DNA here is from genome assembly GCA_034694165.1 of Tomocerus mixtus. Taxonomy (NCBI): domain Eukaryota; kingdom Metazoa; phylum Arthropoda; class Collembola; order Entomobryomorpha; family Tomoceridae; genus Tomocerus; species Tomocerus mixtus. The sequence goes on from JAQFYC010006717.1 coordinate 3,259, forward strand.
GTTTATATTTTTGAATAGGATATTTTCATGAATTTTTGTGAAAAGTGCCCCAGGGTGTTTGGGGACTAGATATTTGGTATAGGAATAGGGATAGGAATAATAGGAATAATAGGAATAAAGCATTTACGGAAGGAAGGAGGCAGGTGAAAGCAACTCTGCAAGTCTCAATTCTTCATTGGGCAAATTCCTCTTGGACGAGACACGTGATTTTTGATTTTAGCACCACCGACAAATCACTGTTGATTTTTAGAAGACAGTTAAGAAATTAGACGGGAATAATCAACCAGTAATTCCATTTTAATAGCACTGCTCACTCTCCATCCACAATCATTATTCCCAGCAAATTTAATTCAGTACAACCCAATTAAGCAGAGCATACGGAAATTTTACACTTTGACTACTTTGGCATTCCTCTACTACTTTTTTGCTTTTAGGAAAGGAAGGAGTGGAAATTGCAATTACTGGAAGCTGGACTCTGCATGTCTGAATGCACAAATTTAATTATTATATAATTATTAGAGCAATTTCGGATTATTTCGGATAGTCACAAAATGGTTACATAGGCAGATACAGACAGAGAAAGGTGCAAGACATTTTTCGAACGAAAAATTAAATTTGTTAAAAAATCCAAAGTTCTGTGAATGTTGAATGAGGAAATTGTGACAGCTTTGCTGGCTGGATGTTTATTTTTTGGTTTTCCTGTTGCAGGATCCTCTAACTTGAATTTAAATTTAATTTAAAATTCCAAAATTACGGAACTCCGTTGGTTGATTAAATTTTTATAAATTCGTATCTGCCAGACCAGGCCAGAACTTTCAACTGTTATAATAAATATGGATAAATCAACTGATGACTGAAAACTAAGAATTCTCATTCAACCGTATACACACAGCTACAACTGTCCCACACAGAATTTATTTTAAAAGTGGCTGGATTGGAAGGAATACTGCCAATCCACAGCAATAACAATGTAATATGTAGGTAAGTGAAAAATGTAAAGAATTTTATCCATTTTAAATTAAGTAATATATAATCGAAAAAGTAAAAGAAATAATGGACAAATTCTAATAATTATTGAACTTTTGAATTCAGGAAGTGTAAGCATGCTAGTTGTGCCCACTTAAAAATATTTGCTGTGGACAAATAATGGGGAAGCGGAAAAGAAGTGGAAGCTTTACTAAAACTGATGACTCTGGGGCTAAAAAGAGGTCCAAAGATATTTTAAATGGATTATTAACATTGTTTTATGTAATACGCGAAACTTTTTATAATTTAAAAATTGCTTGAATTTTAGTGACGATTGTGACAGCCAGGAAGAATTGGATGGAGACCCACTCATACCCCTCAAGAATAGCAATGGTAATTTTTTAATTGACTTTTTGCTTCAAAATCTATGTTCAGAGACGGGAATGGGACTTTAAATAATGTTATAAGATTATAATATGTCTTAAAATAAAGTAGGGCATTTTCAATTTGATTTTGACTATTAGTATAAATAAATAATGTTCAAATAACATTCGAATCATTCGAAATTCAAAAATAAAATTCAAAAATGGGTACAAATTGGACTTTTTTCAAAAACTTCTCTAGAAAAACATTTACATACAAAAGTGTTCAAAAGTCTAGAAATAAAAAAATGTTAAAAAGGCAAAGGAATATGTAAAAAAGTAAAAAAAAATAAAAATTTGCATAAATAATAAATATCCATAAATATCTTATAAAATTAATTTCTGATTCGGTTTTTGAGAGAATTAATGTTTTTGCTTCTTCCAGGAGTTCGATGCAGTGCCCGTGTTCAAGAGAAACAAGAAAAGTTACGTCGGGAAGCGTCTCCCAGTAAGCAGATTATTTTGGACGTGAGTGTCCCAATTCCTGGACCCCATAATAGTTCCTCGACGATAACGAAAACCAGTAAAAGACCAGTATTTCCAGACGAATTTGATGTGCTCTCGACGGAAGAGATCCCAATTCGTCTAAAATTGAATGCAAAAGATAAAAGGAAGAAACGTAATTGGGAACTTTGGAGTTTAGAAGACAAGCAATTATTTTTTGAAGCCTTGAACGAGCACGGAAAGGACTTCGATGCCATTCAGAATTATTTTGCTACGAAACTGAAACCTAAAAGCAAAGCTGGACAATGCCTGCAACCCCTTTCGAAAAACAAAGACCAAGTTCGGCACTTTTACTACCGAACATGGAACAAAATATCAAAATATCTCCAGTTTCCAAAAGGTAATAATAATTATTCCAGGATATCCAAGAATATTTCATTCAATTTTTATAAATTTATTTAATCTGCTTTCAGATATGAAGAAGGCGTTCCAGGAATTGTACGGACTTGTAAATTATGGGGAATTACGTAAAAAGCTGCGTGTTTTGAATTCTAAGACGGCGGTGAAGCTGTCGGAACTAGTCCAGAAGGGAACGACGGCCATTAAGGTTCGGGGGAAGACGTTTCGGATCAAGACTCCCGTGTGCAGAGCTTTAAAACGACTCAACCGACTGGAGGACATCGAACACAGTCGAGTCCCTTGCAAAATCAGCTTGGAGTTGATCCCCAAAAACGGCAAGGCCTGGGCTGCTGTTCAAGGGGTGTCCCACAACCCAAGAGTCAAAGTTTACGTTCCTCTTCAGAGAACCTTGGCCTCCGTCATAACTTATTTTGAAGACAAATGGAAGAGTAAAGCTGAAAGACTCGTAAGAAAATATTATTATTCTAAAACTGACAGGGTCCAGTATTTATTAAACCGCAAAAAGTATTGCGTCTTCAGTTCCAGTATTTTTCCTTTTTCAAAAATCCCTCAAAATTTTCACCCATTAAGATTTTTCAAAATTTATCTCCGAAACTAAGTACTTGGAATTTTTGGCTAAAATAAATTGGCGGATCTAAAAAATGTTTAATTTATTCATTAAAAATGTTCATTTTCTTTGCTTTTTCTTATAAAATGATTTTTGAATTCTATTTGAATTTGAATTTTCCAGAAACAAGAAATGGCGTACACTTTTGGCGGGAAACCCGTCCCACGACTCCGAATCTTCCCTTTTGACAAGAATGACGTGAATCTTCCAATTTTCAAGTTGAGTGAGAACACGAGTTCTGCCAAAATCAGTCTTCGTTCGTACACGGAGAATGTGCTGAGCAAGGAGATTGACGAAGAGCTGGAACTGTGTACCAAAAAGTTGAAGCGACGACGGAAGGCCTCGGAGTGCTGCGGGGGACCAAGTGGCTCTGGTGGGGGCCTTCTCTCGGGGGGACACTTCTCCCATCTCATCAACGGCTCCGAGGCCTACGACTCCCACGCGGAGGCGGATGCCTCTGACATTGAACCTCCTGATGTGGTGGTACCCATGAGTCAGAAGGCCTCTTCAGGGGACGGGGACACCCTGCTCAAACACCTTTGGGGTGCGGCGGAGGAGTCCGAAGGCCTTTTCTCCATGAGCAACATCGTCAGACTCATCAACCGTTCCAGCCAGCAGGAGGAGGAAGGGAGTCCGACCAAACATTGTCCAGACAGCATCCAGGAACTCCTTCCGTCGAAGAGAATGTCTTCTCCTTACGGGGGGATTGACCCCTTTGGGGACGGGGGGAATAATGCGGACACGCCTACGGATGTGGATGAAGCGGATAATGCAGGGGAAGATGAAAAAGATCTGGCTCAAGTTTGTTCCGTCTGTTCCAGCAAGGGGGATGAGCCCGAAGATATGTTGGCCCATGTGTGGGATGAGGAGACTATCCAGCGAGGGTGGACTGCCCCAGAAGCCGGGGTCATGACAGTGGGGGAATTGTATCTCATGGTAGACACATTATTATTATAATTATAATTTAAGACACATTAGAAATACAAGTAAATAAATTAAATATTTGGGCAGATGGGGAAATGCGAGAAGCTTTGTTTCGAGTATTGTTGGGATCAACCGGAAGAACTGGAGGATCGGGCAAGGATCAACCGAATGCTGGAGAAACTCGTCAATCTGGCTTCCAGTCTCAAGAAGAAGAAAAGCAGTCGGACGAAGAGTGTGGCGGGCACTCTGGGCGGCTCTGTCTGTGCCAATTGCGGAGGGGTCCCACCCACACCCTTCGTCCCCCTCCCCCTCACCCCCGCCGCTGTCAGCAATGTAAACATTCCCCCACTCCAGAAACCCGCCCCCGCTCCTTCTGTACACTTCAAAAGTCGAGTGACCGCCTCTGAGTTGATGGCCACTCCCCCTGCTGCTATCAACGCCGCCGTTGCAGTGACTCTGGCCAGCACTGTGGAGCCTGTGGTGTCCAATACGATGGTCGTGTCAGCGACAGCCGTGCCCACCACTCCTCTATTCTCTTCCTCTGGTGGGGGGACAAAAGCAGTGCGTACAATTCTGCCCAGTCCGATCTCAATCTCAGCCACCAATCAGGAAATGCCACCACACCCATCCGTCTCCGCGGCCACTGCTACCAAATCGAAAGTAGCTCCTCCTCCTACTCTAGCTCCACCCCCCGCTCAACAACCCTGTGATGTCGCAACGCCCACGGCAACTGCCACTGTACAAGTGCAAAAGTTGACTTGCTCCGCCCCTGTGGCAAGTCCGACTCCTTCGACAATTGATCCTCCTGCTCCTCCTGCCCCTCCTCTTTTAACAACGCCAGAAAAGAAAAAGGAGGAGTCAGAGTCGTCATCCTCCTCCTCCTCCACCAAAAGCGTTCCCACCTTACCTTCCCCCGCAGCCACACCTCCAGAAAATATTGTGATTTCCATTCCTGAGTCGTCGTCATCGACGCCTGCAGTGGTAATTGTTGCCAGCAGCAAGAAGGAGGAGACCGAGGCCCCGCCCCCTCCTCCAGTGGAACAGACGCCCCCACCGGTGATTCAACAACAATCCACGCCAAAGCAGAAGCAGCCAATAGAAATAGAGACAAAGACACCTGAACCACCCACTTTCAGAAGGCCCGGGCAAATTCCAATACGGAGTGATGCGATTCTTGGCGATCCGAAGACCACGCCTCCAAAACCATTTTTAGATCTGCCCAAAGGAAATCGAAGAATCGGGCGGAAACCGAATTGGAAGAGGATGGTCATCCCGCGGGAACTCCCCCTTCTCCCGAAATTCTCCGCCTCCTCTTCTCTTATCTCAATCAGTCCAGCATCTGCCAATAGTTCTCCAGGATCCATCATCATGTCATCGCCTAATTCTCAAATATTAATTCCCATAGGTAAACCTTTTTAACTCATAGAAACAATTAACAAAATTAGTATTAATTAACATTGTTAAACATTAACGTATTTTATTACGTCCAGGTGGCCCATTGACAACTCTTCCGACGGCGACAACGGTGTCCGCCGAAATTCTAGTGACCACAATAGGGACGCCGACAGTCTCTCCAGCTCCAGAGCAGAATTTTAGTGGACAGAATAATGTTCTAACCCAATCAGCAACATGTGCCACGAATTTCTCAGATGGGGCGACGCCCCTTTCCAAAGGCCCCACCCACACCACGACCTTGCCAAGGAGAATCACCCCGACGACCCTCCCTGCCAAACCGACAACAAAACAGGGAAATGAGGTCGAGGCGGGTACATCCAAGAGAAACTTTCCAGTAAATTCGGACAGACCGCCCGAGGGCAGCCGACAGATGAACATTTGCGATGAGATTCTGAACGTCAAGTCCATTTCGATGTCTTCCAGCTCTTTTGAGGATTTGCTGAAAGTTCGGCAGCAAGACGCCCGCAACGCGGCTGCCGACATGGAGAGCAACTTGAGTTTGTCCTCCTTCATGGAAATATCTCTTCCAGAGTCCACGAAACTGGAGGCAAACGAATTCACTTCATCCGATCGATTCCTGGATATGGGCATGGACGAATCTATCAACAGCAATCTCAGCATGAGCGGTAATGATCAGTCTATTTCTCCAGGAGTTATTCTCCATATTATTTTCAGCCTCTGGCTAACATAATTCCACAACTTTACTGCTGGACAAAATCTAAGGGACCCAAATAGTAGAGAATAAGTTTGCAAATCCTAAGATTGAAAGCAATAATAAAATACCCGGGTTTTCACTTTTTTTCATGGCCTGGCCGCAAAATCTTTTAAGATCAAGTGTTAATAAATCAGTTGTCAGTTTCCTTAGTGGACACAAATCCAAAATATAAGGCACTAAAGAGTTTTCACGTATAAATATTTTGGTGAAAGTTAAATACCCGGGTATATTATTAACTCATAGCCTTAGATTCATAATCTCCAACCCAAACTAATTTTGAAATAAGTCACGTCAATTCGCAACATGATTCTCTATAAATGAATGGGTTTTTCCAGATTTAGTCCAACAGTTCTGGAATTATGGTAGTTTAGTAGTTATGTACTAATTAAAGTAACTTAATTGTATTCAGACTACCAAGAACGAGGCTCCGACTTGGTTCTCGCAAAGTCAATAATGACGAAAGACGTTTCCGACTTTTTCGAATTGAAAAATACTAAGAAAAGTAAGCAGTCCTCGTCCAGCAGTCTCCAAACACCAACAAAATCTCAAGCGGAGTGCAGCCGAAGTCAAAGTCCTCCTTTCCCGTCACAAATACAGTCATTTTTGGACAACCAATGGTCAGAGGTCAGAGGAATTTCATATTTTTTAAATATTGGCTGGAAAAATTGAGTTAGAAAATCAAAACCGAATTCTTTATTTCGTCGCCTATGTACAAACTAATTGCATCGTCTTTTTGTTTCCAGCCTGGTGATCTGTCTTTAAGTAGTCTTTTAGGAACGCTGGAGCCAATTCGGAGCACAACTGCAATCAGCGAGGTACAAATTTCAATTTAAATCCCCATGTTAATGACATTTACAAGCATTATACTTTGGTTCATATTTAATGGCACCATATAAAAACTTACTTTACCATAACTTTATTCATTTACCAAAACAATATACAAAAACCATAAATATGGTAATGGACAATATAAAAAGTATAAACTTTTAGCAAAAATACCTAATGAAAAACTATGTTGACCATAATTACAAGTCAATTACCTACAAGTCCCCATAACTTATGCTTAATTATACTTTTAACACGTTTTTGTGTAACATACGCAATAAATCCATTTTTGTGCACGGAAGACTTGCAAAGATTTCATTTGCTTAAGAACACTATCTGTAGTTGTATGAATTAATAATGAATATTAATGGAATGGAATTTTTTCATGAATTAGTTGTGTACCAATTCGCATAATATAATTTTACCTTGTTATGTCTACTTCGTTAGTATGTGCAATGTCTTCCAGAAATAACCATTAGTTAACTGCCATTGTCTTCTATTAAGTCGTATTTTCAAGTAAAGTATTATAAATTTGCATTTTATTTCCTAACACGACAGCCAAATTAAAATTTTAGCTGTAGTTCAAGGTTATTTTAGCTGTAGCACAAAAAAGAGCGGAAACGCAACTTAATGTGATAATAATTTCTCCAGTTTAATTATTTTAATTCGCGAACCCTTTTCCTTAATTTGTGATGAAAGCTTCCTTAAATTACAAAGACTTTACGAAGGACTCTTTTATCGGATATTTTTTATTTTTAATACTACATTTTGTGCAACTTTCGAGAAAAGTCTATGGAACTTGAAAGATAATTAACTCTTAACTCCCTTTTTTATATGCATAAATTTAGATTTTAATTCAAAGTTTTCAATAAATAAAGTGTAATTAATAAATAAAACTAATATTCCAATGTCGGATCGTAAATGTACCGTAAATATATAAATAAAAATAAGTTTCATAGTTTCAATTCGAATTTCAATTAATTATTTTTGTTTTCAGAGCGAGTTCCAATCCATGTTGGGAGATAGCAGTCAGGACGTTGACGTTGACTTTACATCAAGATTCTCCGAAATAATTAACGAATCTAATTCTTTGACAAGCAAATGTAAAAAGTAATTTCTCCCAAAAGGGATTTCGAGTTTCTGGATTTGGATGACTGCCTGCCCCTACGATCCTACGAAGTATAATGGGAACACAATTGTGTTCTTGCAACAAGCTGCCTATTGATAAACAAGACTCAACTAATTCAACCAATGATATCATTAACAAATACGGTGTAACTGTTTTAAAATAACTAAATCGTTTAATCCCAATTAATGTATTGAAATAGATATTTAATTACATTGCCCAACGCGCATCAAACAAATAAACAAATAGTAATTATATTATATAAAAGTCGACGGCGTAAAGTTATTAAATATTAAATAGGTAAAGTGTATTCGATGGTCTATGTAGTTACAGTACAGTGCGTTGTTAACGAATGTCTGTAGGTGTAGCTCTTTAATTATGAATATGGCAATTAGGCTAGAATAATAAATAATTAGCTGAATTAGGAGAGAAATGCCCAATTAAAAGTCTTCCTCGCGGAACAAAAAGGTTTCAAATTGAAAAAACTGAACAACTCAATTAAAATAATTATTTAGATAAATGTTCCCCTGGAGGGGGCTTAAAACCTTAAAGGGGAG
>JAQFYC010006718.1:0-11718 GCA_034694165.1 Tomocerus mixtus
ATAAGGATATTTATTACAATTGTGCAACATTGCACTCACTCGGGCGGGCTGTATATAGTGGCTTGGCAGTTTTTGAATATTATGTGTTTGTATTGCTTTAATTGATTATTTTTTACATTCATATCATTTTAATTATTATCTTACAATTTAATCATAGACTATCAATTATTTATTGTAGTTGATAGAATTTGATCGATCTTTTCTTTACGTGATTGTGTCCATTCTGGGATTGTTTTGCTGTCTTATAGGCACCTGACTGACTTGAGACTTGATTTGATGCATAGTAATATTAAGTTGACATTGACACATAGCGTTAAACAAACATCGTAGGTACAGCATTGAATACGTAATTTCTTTACGTACATAATGTTAATTTGTACTTTTGTACATGTGTACTATAAGAACTTGTCAAATTACATATTATTATTTAAAATTAGTTGTGATAACTGAAACATAAATAAATTATTACAGAGATCATTTCTGTGCAACTGAACACAGTCATATCTTGTCTAACTTTTAATGACCATTATAAATGGTAACTTAAAACGGTATTTATAATGTGAATTCTTTGTCTGTTCTTTAGGTATTTGCATTGATGCTGAGACGGAAGGAAGACAAATTCTCGAAGAAACAAAATTTCTAACTGCCTTAATATTTTGAAGACTTCCGAAAAACTGCCTAAGTTTTTATCAACGGAATTTATAAATAATTTTGAAATTAGAAATGAGTGAATCCGGGGCTTCCATCAAAACCTGCAGCAGTGCAGATGAAGAAGTGCAGTCAAGCGAAGTAATACTGGTCGACGGATTCGCCAAGTTTCGGGATGGAAAGAGAGTACGTTTTCAATTCATAATTAATTTGTGATAAGTAATATACTCATTATAGTATTATATTTTATAGACCAAAATTTTTGTAATTATCTTACGTATCAAATATTTACATTTTATCATTCATCATAAACTTTCTTTCCGTAAGCAATCCTATCGTTCACCTAAAAATCAGTAATTCAACTTATTTTCAAAATATATTAAAACCTAATTTAATTTGTTATGTTACAATGGTCCCAATGCCAAAAGTAATGCGCTGGAATTCCTAAATGTGTCATAATCTTAATATATAAACTGTTGTAAATATAACGTTTTATATTATATATTTAGTATATTTACTACTACACATTTTCTATTAATGCAATTTGGAATTTGGAATATTCCGCATTACATATTGAATTGAGATACTTTTGAAATTCATAAAGATATGCCTCTATATACGACTATATCAATTACGGATAACGATAACATTTGTTTTCTTTAATATAGTGGAAGCAACGTTTCTGTGTCCTCACTAAATTGTCTCCAGCAGCAGGTAAGCACAGAAATACTTTGAATATTTTCTAATGATGAAATCATTACAAATTAGGATGGCATACCGGCAATTCAGTTTATATTGCATCAGTTTATATAGCAAACACTATATATAAACATCATCAGAGGTTGGTTAATCCCTAATGTTATTAAAGCCATTATCTCATTTCAATTCATTTACTGTACAATAGGGATGTTTTATACGGAAATGAACAATCCGTATAATTCGTCAGAAAATGTTCAAATATTCTTCCTCTACAATTTTGACTTCGTAAAAGTTAAGTTAATTAATCTTTGCGTCCATTAGCAGTTAATATGGCGTGATTTCTAGTTAGCAAATTGCTTCCATTATTATTAGTGCATACCATTTACACTAGAATGCTTTGGTATCTACATTCAATCCAATTACTAACATGCACTAATCATAATAACAGTTTTGTATTTGTAAAAAGCCAATACAATTCCATTTGAATGTATATGAATGCAGAAAAATATAAATTAATAATAACAGAAGATGAGTAGTAATGTATCTCTGGACAGCAATTGTCTAAATGCAGATGACGGAATTAGAGAAATCGGAATTACTAACGACTGTGCATGTGAGCGTCAAATAATCCAATCCATTGGAAAGAAGCGAAGGAAATTTGCTATAATGTTTCACCCTTCCCTTCCGGCAAGGCTAGGCTCCTTCCTGGTAGCGTTTCGTTTGAGCCGAGCTGACTGAACTGAATTATTGGATTATTTCACGAATGTGCCGTTGCCATCCAAATATACATTTATAACCTGCCTGCATACACAGAACCAAGAACCACAATAAACTCAGTATCGAAAATATTTACGCTAACATTTATGTATTAACTCGGATTAAATTTTGACCGCACCGGAGGACTAGCGAAAGAGCATAGCTAACTAATAAATAAGTACATAATTTATGTTCTCTATCTCTACCATATGGCTCACAGCTCAATTTAAAATGCACACTGAATATTCAAATTGTTTTAATTTAAATTATTTTGGGTTTACGTTTGCTTCCAATTTTCAATTTTAATTCTTTGTTATTTAAGATAAAGTTACCAGAGGCATGACTGTTCATTCCGTACCTTCTATATCAAAGTTAACACATAATACTGCTAGCTCGTTAAGAAAAATAGTTACCTAGCTAATTAAGGCTATCATAAATTGATCGGTTTAAATTATATTAACCATTTGAAGGAAAAAAATTCTTAAAAATTCGAATTTCATTAAACTGAACGTCAAATTTGAAGTGCCTACTTCAGAGGTCTCAAAAGCAATTTTTAAGTTTACAATTTCCAAAAACTGGTTTAGGATTATCGACTGTGAAATAGGTTTTCCAGCCATTTCAATTATTCCATACAAATAAATAGATTGAAAGCAGCTCCACATAATTTATCATAAAAACTTGAACCATTTCTATTTTAGCTAATCCTGTGAATGCGTATTTAATGTAATTGAATAGTAAACAGGAAATAAGTGTCAAAGGACTGTTAAAAAGGTACACAAAATCGCGGAACAATATATCTGTAATACGTTCATCTCCATTCCAGTAGGGAACCCTTTCTTCGACATTTTAGGACATCTGCATGTTAATGTATATGATATAAGTAAATTCCATATATGGAAGTAAGGATAATCCTTAGAATAGAGTTTGGTAGCCTAAAATTGCAAATGCAGAAATGTTAGCAAAATATTTGAGAGTGTCTCTGCATTGTGGTTTTCGTGATAGCAAATGAAACGAGAACCAGACCAGGAAAAGACACATTCGAATATTTCTCTTTTGTCCCCTTCACAAACTCTTATGGGTAACACTTGTTTTTTACTCTTCATTGACAATGATCCGTTCACATTCTGCAATGTTACTATCTTGTTCATTCACAATATCCATTCAGTAGAGATAGCATTTTGGTGAAAATAAAAGTAGGAATGTAAGAGCGGAACATCTGTCTTCAGTTCACTTTCATTCTCAAACTGGCACCCTTCGCCTTCGTCCCTTCTACATTCTACACATTTCCTCACATACAGTAACAATACTGTAGATATCTACCTTAAACCTTACTTATTGTCGGATCAGATCTAATATACAAAATCTAATAAAACAAAAGCATTATTTTCTGACGTTCTTCACTTTCCGCATAAGCCTTTGATTCCTATAAAAGATCTCATTCAAAATCAGCAGCAGAAAACCAGAATCTGTTGTATTATATGCACATAATGTACATGGAAATGTACATAGCGTAAAATTATATCTTTTTTGAAGTATCTCTCGAATTGAATGTTCAATTTGATTTGGAATTCGGTAATCTTTATCTATTTGGCGGCTCCTTTGTGAAAAAAAATCAAATCGAATTCATTTCACCGATTTATTCCCTATAATACATACATAGATCAAAAGAATTCTAAATTGAAGTCTCAAAGTCATCGTAGTCATATTGGCATGCAAATTATAAATGGAGACTTCAAAAATAATATCCATTGCAATTTACTAGTCGTTTGGATATTACATTCTTGAAATGTACTAAGAGAGGAAGTTCAAAAAATAAAAACCCTATTATGTTATGTGTAAATATATTATGCATGTTCTGACATAGCAATGACAATAATATTTTTGTACCTCGCTTATATGAAAAGTGATATACAATTTAATTAAGGTTCAAAAAAAAATAAAGCATACAAGCTTTGCCTAAAACAATGTAGATTTTTATCCGTATACCTATTTCAATGTATACCATATGTACTAAGTATAAGTACATCATAAATGGAGACAAATGAAGAGAATGTATCTTTCCATTGTTCCTGGCTTTGTATGTAGTATACACACTAAAAGGAATTTCAATGAAAACATACTCGGCTAAAAAATTAGAAGTTTTACAAAACACAACTATCACTCAAGTGTTGCCAACTTTACATAAATTAAAAAAATTTACACGTATGAGTAAATAAAGCCTATATATCTGTAATATAATATGCATATTTTGTTTGCTGCAAAATGTACAATTTGTAATTAACGAAAGGCAAAACTAACAGTTATTTTATTGTATGTTGAGAGAATCTCATCCCTATTATAAATACCCTCCCGCACTCTAATATTAAATAATACGAATCCAATGTATTCGTGCTACACTGTGTAGGCGGGCAAAGTCCCATAGTTGAATAAGTTATCCGTGTAACACTGATTACCGGGAAAGACAAGTCCAAGGACAAAGTCTAATATAGAAAGGAAGCGTGAAACACAAGACAAAGAATAAGTCGGGCGATTAGGATATTACTTCGGTAGCTCAATGGTAGAACAAGATTGATCTAATATCTAAGGTCCTGGGTTCGATCCCAGGCCGGGGTATCTTTTTGTGTCCGGGCTAAACTTGCAATTGTGTTTTCCATGCGATCTCCTTCAATGTACAATATTACATAAATTAAATATAAGTAAATTATTCCTAAATCCTAAGTACAGTTAGCACTTGTAAATACATTTGAAGGAGATACACTTCCCTTATTTATGAATGAGGAAAGAAATGGGAGAAAGAAAGGAAATTGTTGGAAAGGGAGAAATTGTAGGAAAGCGGAAGGAAATTCTAAGAAAAGAGGAAATGCATCATCATAACATAATGCAGATGCCATCCCAGTTTTACTGGAGTGCTTATTTATTTTCTCCAGATTTACTACGTGCGTGCATTCATATTTGTTTACGCACTCAAAGAATGTCACATTTTGTTTGAATGAGGAAAGGGTAGTGAAATTGTGATGCACATTTGCTATTTGCATTAGAGTGAAAAAATTCTCTTGACATCCTTACACCATATACCTTTCTCTTTACACCATCAAAGTCAGTGTCATTATTATTATTATAAATGAGAATGGGAAGGGAGGGAAAGAAATATAACGTAGAAAGCAGGAGAGGACTAAAAGGACGCATATAAAGTAAATACTTAATACATACAAACTACGCTCCCGTATTATTATATCACTTTGCAATAGACATAATATATACTACATGGCTGTACTCGCTTTCGGATCTCTGAGCAATTTTACCAGTACCCGTATCCCATATACAAAATCTAAGACTACCAGATTTATATAGGGAACAAATCGGGACTTATTCCCCTAACCCTTAGTACAAAGCAATAAAAATGCTTCTTGCTTAATTGAATAAAATTACCCGAAAAGTCGGGTGCCAAAATTTCAACTGTTTATCACGATCATGAAATAAAAATTTCCGTTCCTTTTCCCCCAAAGGGGAAATTTTGAGAACAATAAATTTTTACATGTTTAATAAATTCGTAGCGTATTCCATTTTGTTAATTTTTCTTCACTTGGAAAATTGCACAAAAACTTTTCATTCTGTTACACAGTATTCGAATCGGAATCCTTTCATTTTGAAATAATTGTAATTTTTGAATCAATCTTATTGGGTTACGTTGGGTTTCTAACAATTTTGAGATCTGTACTTTTGTTTTTATTACAATTCTGGAGTTAAGCTTTTTTGTAACTACTTTGAAATCTTTAACCTTTATTTGTAATTGTTGGGAAAAAACATTTTAAAATTTTGAGGCCCTAACGTCCAAATATCCAAACTTTAAGAAATAAAATTTTAAAAATAGTATTTTTTGACACTTAAAGCAAGCAGTAATTAGCTAAGTACAAAATATCCAAAACTATGGGCAAATTGTTGTAAAACCCAGATTAAGGCACATTTTCAAATTTTCAAAGTCATTCAAAGTGTGGCAGCCTTAGCCAATATATATTTTGTTTCCCTTCTTCCATCAACAGGGGAAGTCAACAAAATTCATGGAATTGCATTGCAATGCAATCAGAGTAGCTCTTCTCCTTCTCGTATAATGCAATCAGAATCAGAACCGAAAACTACACCACAATATCTGAGGGAAATCATGAAGCACTTATTTGTGAATCATCCTCAACCATCCATCCAACAGCGTACCCAACCCAAGCCAAAACTCAATTGAATCAAAAGAAAGAAGGGCAATGGAACTGGAATAATGTGAAACATCCCTTTCTGATGGGAGAGTAGTTCCATTATTAAATGCTTCTTTGTACTTCCTACTTAGATACTACACACTTGCATACACAAGTACAGATACTACAGAGTAAAGTAAATACGGAAATTCGTCTTATAAATGCATCTTTGCACTAGGTACCTACTTATCTATACATAATGTGAATGTAAAAGCATTATCAATATATTTCGGTGACACTGATGTGATTTTCCTCAGTTGAAAACTCGGAAGATGTTCACTCAGCCTTGACTTGCATATCAAGCAAAGAACATTAACATTTAATTTAATTTTGTCATCCTGCTCCTGCTCTGATTACGTCACACAAATCACTGCAACTACAGATGCATTTTCTACTGATTGCTATTGCTATTTCATTACTAAATCAAATGTCAGCACTCAGAGTTTGGTTTGTGAACGTATACAAACGTCGTTTTAAGATTATTTGACTGTACCCTTCCAGAAAGTCCAGACCAGAATACAGTAAACTGTAATGAATTCCCTATGGATATTTGATATTTTCTTTCATTGAAAGTCAATAATTGTGCAAATATAGTGCATTATGCAAATGTACTATTGTTAATTTGATTCCTAAAAATATATATTCAAAACTTATTGAAATACATACAAAAAACCGGGTAATTCTTACTTTTTATCCAGATTAATTTCACAAAGGGGAGAAACATTTACCATTTCAATTTTTGCAGCTTGGTGGCAGAGCTAAATTAAGAAATACAGTTTTATATTGAAAATACAATAAATTAAAAAATAAATAATTAAAATAAATTATAATCTCTTTTATACCGTTCATGAGAAAGCATTGTAGAATATTGTTTAATTAAAACTGTACAGATTTTCAAAAACCACTAAACAGAGTATTTAATGTGGCACTATTTGCACTATCGTAATTATTTTAAATTGTATAAATTATGACAGAAGCATTTTTTTTAACTTTAAGTTTAAGCATACTTTTTTTATACATTAGCTTCCAGGCAGGTCTTTTATCCTACGACATATGATATCATATTACATGTGCATCATGCTTAACTGTTATATGTAGGAAATTGAATCCTTTCCTTAACCTAAAGTATAAGCATATCGTGAAAAGTGGTTCATATAACATGAGTTGATATGTGAATTGATCTGACAAAGATTTAATTATACGCTTTCAAAAAGTTATGGGAAAAGAAAACTGGATTGAGTAAGTAGCCAAATATAAGTAGAAAGTTTTCCGAAGTCCCAAAAGAGATGAATTAGCATCGAGTTCTACTTAATTTCATTCTTATACATTGGAGACTTGTGTATAATAATAACTTGAATCCCTAGTAATTGGTTGGTCATGACCATTACATAGAAATAAGGCGGTTCCTTCTTCGTAAGCATTAGTTATACTAAGTGTGGGTAAAAGCCAAATCCTAAACCAAATAGGGATTCTTTCCTGTGCAATAATTGTAGCTTTAGTGTGCCATCCCATTTTCAACCGAATTCATTATTCCCATTATTAATGCTAGAGTTTTATCGATTCTATTGTTCTCATTATAAAATATGGGAATACGGCACGCTTTTACTTACATCCCTTTGCAGATCATTAGGTTTTGTAAAATGAATGTATATATTATTTATGGTAATGGTAAGTATATATTATGTGTCTTGTTTGCACATCGTAAATATATATTGCTAAACAAGTTCCTGCAAGTTTTTCCATTCGGGGATAATTATAATGAGACTATACGCCTCTTGTCCATTGTAATACTTTCCCTTGTGTTTGAATTTTAGTCAGCAGATTCCAAATGACTGTTTCTTAAATATTTTCTTTCATAATACCAGTACTTATATATAGGTTTTATCACTTTTCTATTAATTGTTAATTATTGTAGGGAAAATCGTAAGAAATGACTAAAGAAATCGTTTTAGTACCTATTAAAGTTCAGCATTGGTAATGAAATGGAGATGGAGTCTGCTTTAATCTGTGAGGACAAGGAATGACAAGAGGAAAAATTCATTAATTTCTCATGGCACGTCAGCAAAGCGAATAAAGTCTTAAGAGTGAATCTTGTCTTTAAGTGCAGATGCTAAGAATAAGTAAGAAAAGTCCAAAATCTTTTTCGGAGTTTTTTCTTGAATAATAAATCACTTCGTAAAAAATGTTTGGAATCTTACTTAAAACCCTACGGGAAAGTTTTTTCTTATAACTTTCGTTCTCTTTTTGCATTGGCCTTTTAAATCAGCAAAGTCCGTTAAAACCCTAAATGGTAAATGTACTGTATACCTTATACCTTCTGAGCAGAATTCCCTTATGGTATGACCATGTTATGTAATGCAAATAGTAGTAGTCATCGACTTTCTCTTTTAAACTCAAGGGAAAACACTAAAGAGCAAACATGAGGATCGAGAGCAGATTGAATGAAAGGGTTCTGTCGTATCTCTCTGGATTAATTTAATGGCAAAACTTTGTTTTTCTAAAATCTACAGAGATTCGTTGTAACATGATGAATAAGGATAAGGATAGCAGTTGTTGCTTACCATTAGGTTTAATACTCTGTAGTTTTTATAACTCTGTATACTGTATCTCTAAAAATGACGCATCTAAAACATAGTAAACTTCTTAATTAATCGCAATACTTATAATACTTTTATACAGTTAGCTCACTGCTATATTGCTATTTTTACATACATATAAGGAAACTAAAAATCTTATATGTTTAGTTATAATATATGTACAAAATAGTTTATTATACTGATAGTTTGCAAACTACAGAACGTGTATACTACGTAAAGATGTTTTCGAGGCTAATGGCTAATCAAGACTCGATTGTGAAAAGAAAAAATTCATGCAGTAAAATGTAATTTATCATTTAAACTGGCCGAGAGCCATCAGAAATTAAGTTTTCTTCCCAAAAATGACAACTTACGGCAAAAAAACAGGCAAAATAAAGCAACGCAAACAATTTTGAGCTTTAGTAACCAGACAAATGTATTTTCATCCTGAATCTCGATTAATATTTTGTATTAGGTAGTCGGTTTTTTTTTTCAGTAGATTCCTTTCAATTTATACGATTTATAATTCTGAATTTAATCAAATAAAAATTAACAATTCCTATAATTCAATTATGAAACATTTACTAAATATTTCATTCATATTTCAAAACCGTTTTGTACCGAAAAGTTTTGTAAAATTCCGTCTCAATTTCCTATACTCGATTTAATCCCGTCTCTATAATAGCTAAGTGTACAGTGATGTACGAATCTGATTTCCCTTTTCTGGCAGAGAAAAAAAATCCCATTTTCATTTAGAAAAAAGTTAAGAGGAGATCTTCACTTTGAAACTTCACTTCGAAAGAAATCCAATTGAAAGTTTCAATGTCGACGAGTGTCTACTGTATACAGCTACCCTGTCTGTTTAGTTGAGTATTATGGAGTGTATGGAACTGGATGAATGGAGAAGATCTGGACAAAAGCAGAATAATGGTTGACATTTTAGCAACAAAAGGAGGAATCAATCGAAGGATTCCCCTTTTATGAAGCCGACCGCCTTCATTTTTGCTCTAGTGAACTGAACTCAGCAAAAATAGTAGTCATATATGTAGGATAAGGATACGTTTAATTCTCCCTTTATATATAATGTAGCAGTTTTTTGTGAATTGGACGGATCTGCTGACTGGTAATGTTGAAATCCATTAATAAACACACAGAATAGTACACAGAGTGTATATATCTGATTTTATAGCTTAAATGGTAAGGAAGATCCAAAATATAGTACTTATGTATTGAATAGTGT
Organism: Tomocerus mixtus; assembly: GCA_034694165.1. Classification (NCBI taxonomy): domain Eukaryota; kingdom Metazoa; phylum Arthropoda; class Collembola; order Entomobryomorpha; family Tomoceridae; genus Tomocerus; species Tomocerus mixtus. The sequence continues at coordinate 10,164 of JAQFYC010006718.1, forward strand.
CATATACGCAGAATACGCACTAACGCATCCTTCTATGCCATTGATTTCCCTTCTTATAAAATATTCAACTTTGGCACTGTTGGCTGGTTCTGGCTGGAATTGACATGGCATGGCAATGACATTGGCAGCTTTTGCTTCTCATCCCTTTCTCAGACATTTTTTAACTTACCATATTTAAACACTCCTGTCTACAGTCTGAAGGGAATGTTATGCAATTCAGCTCAAATACATTTTTGGACACAGATGCTATGTATTTTAGGGATATGGCTTCCATATCCAATCCAATCCATTTCACATTAATGTAAAAATGCCCCAATCTTATAGCCCAACGACAAAACATGTCTAGAACATTTATTGCTTCATGAACACAAATGCTTAACAGTAATGCAACTTTTAACCATTTTGCGAATTAGTAGCATTTATTTATTTGAACTTTAATTGGAAATTCTGCGATTAATTTAAAAAATTACACAAATTAATGTTGTCCTCTACTTTCGTGTTACTCTAAATTTAAAATAATTAAAGTTAAAGTTGTAGGCCCATAATTCTGTGTAACTAGAAATGCAATGTTGTACTAAGGTATAACAGGCCAGGCCACCAGCAATATGAATGATAGACTGAAGCCAAACCATACACAGACGTTTAGAAACCGCAAGGAATCCAAGCCGAGTCACTGATGTGCAATGCATTGGACATAATATTCAAAAATTGATAAATGTGCAATATGCACTAATGTTTAATAGAATATATTATGCAAGAAGATTCTTATATACTTTTCATATACTTACTAAGTTGGTATTCGTATGATCAATCGTTATAAATATATACTAAGTTCCCTTCACTCGGGATAAATGGGTATGTAGACAGATGGGGAGAGGAATAAACTATCGGTGGAGGAAGAAGGATTCAAGGGGAACCATTTAAACTACATTTACTTACCCACATCCTTTTTCTCAAAATGTCTTTACACAGTGGATGGGTGAATAAAGAGATATCCCCATTTCTTATAAAGTGTGGTGTGTGCCAAAGTTTGATCTAATGTAATGGGATACCTTACTTATAGTGAAAGTAAGTACTTTGGAAAGTTTCTACGATCGCATTAAGCTCCCACACTATAAAGAATATTTTTATATTGCAGCTTATAGTATAAAATGTCTTATAATAGAAAAAGCTACTAAGGCGATAAGTAAAAAAGTCAGAGCCACAGCTTCCATCAAAAAGAATGCGATGGGATAGAGATTTCAGTTTCAGTAAATGGGATTCTCAACTCACATCCGCATCGCAGTTCAATGTTCAATCCAAAATCTAAATTTCAACTTGAATTCCAAAGAAACGTCCCCCTACTTTGCATCTTCACTTTTTGATCTTTTTAATTTTTGTCTATTTTTTGGTAAATTCATTTTCTTTATTTTCTTGCGTTTAGAATGTATTAAAACGTACATCAAAATTTGCATTCGCCTGAAAGTAATAAGCTATCTACAGTGGCGTACGCAGGATTTCGTTTTGGGTGTTGTTTTTGAAATAAACTTAGGTTAACCGAGACTTAAAAGTTTAA
>JAQFYC010006719.1:0-11716 GCA_034694165.1 Tomocerus mixtus
ATTATAATTGTACGTTTTTGTGTAGTGCACCGTGGTTGTTAGAGGTGGAGGTTACTTTGAATTTGGCTTTGGATATTATTGCGTATTGGTGGCAGTGGCGCTGGCCGTACCGGTACCTAAACAATGCACGCATACAATAATACATCAATACCTACTTTATCATTTTCTATTCCATGAACATGCATACATCTTTTATAGAAGCAATTATATACACGTGACTCGTTAAATGACGCTTGTAGGTAATCCAAATAAAATTTTATGCCGTACTGTACCTAACTTATGTAGCAGAGTATCTTTTAAGGATAAAGTCATTTGTGTACGCACTACGCGTTTTGTAGAAGACTATCGCTAAAAGTCATTGTAAAAGTGATAAAGGGTTGCGGTTTAGTCAGAAGATATCCTTCCATGTATTCCTTGTGCAAGTAATTGGTGTCAACCGCATTGGGTATTTTGGAAATCTCTTGTATTTTATTTTATTCAAAGTACTTAATGTTATTGTAATATTTCTTTTGAGGCGATGTCCCGTGTTAAATTACAGTAAACAGCCATGAATACTCTGATTCTGCGGTTACTCAAAGGTTTATTGACCATTATTACCTGCACTGCCAACTGCCTGCACACATTAGCAATAGGAGCTACCTTACCTTAACCTATTCATTCTCATTATCTTAATCTAACACTCATATCTACTTTACCTTAAACCTGCATAAATGGACCTACCTGTTGCTGTTACAATATGATTATAACAATATTCTTGTCTTGTCTACAATTATTAGCAGAAGGAGGTACAAATCAAATCTCACCATTACAAATTACATTTGCCTCGCAGAATGACAATCGTAAAATTATTTCCGGCGCACACTTGAATTTCTTATATTAATTATTTTACAAAAAAACCTTCTTCTTGGATTCCAATTCACACGCTATTCTTATTTAGTACTTTGCTTACGTAAATATCTTTTATTAATTCAATGTATTAATATTTTATAAATGAAAATATTTTGTGTCAACATCTCATTGCAATTTTTTACCTTAATGTCAATAATACAGCTAATGACAATGACTGATAGACTGTAAACCATGAAGGTAATTTTGGGCACAATCATGGACAAGTATTTCAACCATTGTAAAATTGTATAAACTCGATGCATGTAGCTGTAATTGTAATATACTGTTCATAGTAATAAACTGAGGTAATCAATGTAAAAAATGAGCTAGTGTAATCAATTTTACATTTAATTACACTGAATTACCCTAAGGGGGTGTGGTCAATGACCCAATTCTTTCAATGGTGTCATCAGAAAACCTCCAATAGAATAACTTGAGAATTTGAAGTTGATATCCCAAATGGTTTTTGAGTTATCGTGTATTCCTACAGACAGACAGACGGAAACAACATTCACATAAAGGATGCGATGCCCCTTAATGAGTAGCTATGTATCCTTTTTCTGTATTATTTATGCTTTAATAGATTTCCTTCCGCTTATAATTTGTAGCGGTAGCTTAAATATTTGGTTTGAAATGTCATTAATAGATTTTAACTGTTTTGTTTGGATTTATAATTTTTGAAATATTAAGTAAATAACAATTTTTGCTGGAATGTTTAGTTCCAGTCGATTTACTGGAAACAAAGGTCTCCTCCGGTCTATCCAAAGACGGAACCCAAGTGCAATTCTTTTGTGATATAACCCTGGGAGGTCATGTGGTCCCTGAGTCTGTTGCTTTGGAAGTTGAATGGCTGGCTGATGACGAAACAGTTCAAACGGAGACATTTGGCCTTCTGCAACAGCACAAAGGTGTTCTCAAAGAGGATAAGTGGACCGTTGGACAAATCGTAAGAAACATTTCCCTTTACTTAAAATATACTCCTGTATGCACAAGGATACAAAATAATTGACTTACTTAATTCTAGCTCCAATGTAAAGCCAGAGCTAAGCACACGACAATAAACACATTTACTTCTGCGGTCACCAGTCCACCTTACAATACGGGAATCAAAATCCTCAGTCCACCCAATCTCTCCGCTACAGAAGGTGTGTATATTTATTGACACGATAATTAAACAATTAGTTAAAAAAATAGTAAATATTATTATTTTGTCTATTTGTAAAACTGCTTTTAGGTTCTGAACCGGTTTATATTGAGCTTCGGTCTAAAGTGCCCATAATCTGCCCCAAAAAGAAAAAGCCAGAGAAAACGGATAAGAAGAAGAAGGAGGAGGAAGTGGAAGAAGAAGAGGAGGAATGTTGCATAACTCTTGACATAGCTGTCCGGGGTCCATTAAGCCCACCACGGTGTTCCAGTGGCAGTCCATTTGATTTGGTAAAAGAATAAATTAATTAAGGAAATAATTCTTTGCTGTGAGACAACATTCTTTTAGCTTTGACATTGACATTTAGAAATAGAACAGAGAAGTTGGTGGAGGTACCTATGTAGTTCACTAGCAATCGTAATTAACACAAACGACCTCCCTGTGTGTTGTCTTTAGTTCATTCTACGTTGTACCATGGTGTAATAAGTATAACGCAGTCTTTTAATAAGATTAATTTATTTACAATAAATTTTTGTCATGTCATTTTATGTAGGTTGTTCTAGGTACCTGTGGATACAAAATCTGTGCAGATGAATGGAACATAACACATCGAATACCTGTGTGGGCTGTTAATGACGGTCTGTACGGAAGCGTTGAAGATCATGACGTTTCTGTAATGGTGGATTTCAGAGCGGCCGAAGGAAACCCCCCAAGATGGCAAGAGATATCTCTCCCGTCTCAAGAAGTAATCTTTTTATTTAATTTATTTATTTACACTTTTTTATTATCATGGTACGTGTGTGCTTTGAGAATTAATAATGACAGGTTTTTATAAACACTCTAATTTGTTGTTTTCACGATAAAAAAGTATAAAAAATATTATTATTAAAGTTATTTTGTAATTAGGTGCACATTCTACCAGCGGATGTAAATCAGCGTTGTACAATAGACGAATACATTACGACATTTGACGGAGTGAGTTACCGTAATCCTTTGGAAGGAACTTTTGTCCTTTATCGTCACGCTACTCTGCCTTACGAAGTTCAAGTTGAATTAAAAAAGTGTAATCAACGATCCCTCTGTAATTGTGCTGTCGCAATTCGATTTGGAGATGTGATGTTGGCAGCCGAGATTTGTTCTTTAGGGAAAATGAGATTTTGGAGTTACACGGCTGATGGCAGTTACATTGAACCTTCGAAAATCACTCACCTGCCACAAATTATTCGTATTGACGAGGGAAGAAGTTTCCAGATCCAATTACCAACTGGAACACGAATAAATCTTGGACCTAATTTAAGGTTCATCAGTATCCAGGCATCGCTCATGGATTTTGACAAGACATCCGGTTTGTGCAGTTCCCTGGACAAGGACGAGACGAATGATTTTACGACCTTCAAAGGACAAGTCGTCTGTCCAGCAAATAAAACGGTTTCCCTCTCCTGTGAAGAATACTCAAAATCCTGGAGACTCCTCGCAGAGCAGAGTCTTTTCCACGGATCATTTAACAACGACGGTCATCTGGAAGATGAATCAGAGAATAGTATAGACGACACGCTAAATCCGGGTCATTGCAGCTGTTCAGGGTCCAAAAAACCGAAAATTGCGCAACTGAGACCGAAATCCAAGAACCAATACTCCTCCTACCCCTACGAGGAATACCAGCCGGAGGAGCAACAAGAAGAGGAGACAGAAGCCTCAAAATGTTATACGAGTCAATGTGTGGATCCCAGAGGAATTGACGTGACGCTGGAGCTACTGGAATTAGTTCTGGACGAAGAATTTAGCGATGACGAGAATGAGAATAGTCTAAAGACAGCCCATGGAAATCTCGTTCCAGTATTCTACAGCAATTCCAAACAAGATATCGCCATAAGGCACAATGGGCAGTTGACGGAAGACGACGCGGAGGTTTATTGTCGGGGAATGATCGAAGGGATGCCCGCTACGAGACTTTGTCGGGAAATTGCACATGTCGATGTAGAAGTTCATATAAAAACGTGCAAACACGAAATAATGGTAAGCTTATCTTTTTCAGGGTTTATGGGGTTCAGTTGGGAATACTCCCAATATGGTAATATTCCCAACTTTCCCTGGTAGGATGGTTCATTTTTGAGGGCAAAAACAGGGAAAGTTGAGAATAGTGCTAATGTTGGAATAACTACGCTTAATTTAACCATAACCTTCCCAATTCCTTCCCAAAGAATTGTCCCAATCATCCCGAACGTCCAAACTTTCTGCGGGAATTTGGAAATACCGAAACCATGATTCATCTTGATATTAAAAATAACTCAAATTATTTTAATAGTAATTAAGATTATTTAATTAAAAATTGTACAATAACAGCATAGTAAATCAACACTTTGGTCAATGGACGCGCTGGAACAACTGAGATGGGATTGCCGAGATCAGGTGTACCACAATCTGACTATCTGGGAACCCCAGCTGGGAAGACAACATGGAACACCTCCACTTTCCATATTATCCAGTCTTTGTCTCAATAATTGCACTGGAGTGGGATCCTGTCAAAATGGTTAACTTTTTATATTATATACATTCTAATCCAGTTTATTTTATTTTAAAATTTCCCTCTTATTAATTTCCAAGGTTTATTATTCCAGGTCAATGCATATGTCAAAGGGGCTTTTCAGGATCCGATTGTTCCATAAACATTCAACAAGCGCCGAGAGTCACTGCTCTTGCGCACAATGGGATTTGCGATATTAGAAAAAAACCGTGCAGTGAACTTTTAGTTTACGGAGAAAGATTTGCCGATTATGAGAATATTAAGTGTCATTTCGACACGTACAGGGTCAGTTTACACTTTTTTATTTTTTTTTTATTTTGTGATATACTCATTCACTTTAATTCTTAATTAACATTAACGTTTAAATGTGTTTCATAGACACAAAGCATAAAAACAGTTCCAGTTTTGTCAGGGACGGTTGCTACAAATGGACGACTGCTTACTTATCAATCAATTATTTGCGATATTCCCGACTTGGCTATTCATGATGCAAAAATTACAACATTTTACATCCCTGGAGAAGGAATTGATAAAACGAGGTAATTAATTAATTAGCCTTTTAATTTATCAAATTATCAAATATTTAAATGTTAAATATTGATCTCCACGTTTATAATTGTTTAGGGCTTTACTTCGTCTGCGGCTGAGTTATGGAAATGAAAGTCCCCACAGCGAGTCTCAAGACTACGCAATTTTCGATTCTCTTTGCTGGAATTGTGACTCGCCCCTTTCCTGTACTCCTCAGCCCTCTCAAAGTTGCAATGTTCTTAGTGAGCCTTTCGGCTCCAGTGACCCCTTCCAGCCATCCTCATCCTACAGCAATAACCCTACTTTAGGCTTTGCCCAGAGTAACAGTCCCCTCCAGTATTCTCCAGACTCCTCTGGAGGTTTCACCCCAAGTAGCATCAACAGCGGCCTGCTTTTGCACGTTAATCAACACCCCCAACTGCACCCCCACCTGAGTACCCCCTGTCACCAACCAAAAGATTCGGGGCCGTGCAGAAACGACATCCTCCGCTACTTCTTCGACACGAGTGCCAGTAAATGTCGACCTTTTATTTATGGAGGATGCCAGGGAAATTCAAATAATTTCCAGTCAGAACAAGATTGTCTGTCTCTTTGTTCTGTGGTCCAGCCATCTGCAAGTTTTATCAACAACCCTACACATGCAGCACTTTCTCCGTCCTTACAACTCAACCACTTGACTGCACTCAATCCTGAGGGTGCCCAAAGTGCACCGAAAATACCCGCCAAGTGTCTATTGGGAAATAATCCAGGCTCCTGTCAAGAAGAAACGGTCAGATATTACTTCGACAGTATTATGAGGAAATGTCGTCCCTTCATTTTTGGGGGATGTGCGGGAAATTCAAATAATTTCGCCACTAAAGATGATTGCATTCAAGAATGTGAAAAATTAATTTAAATTCTATTTTGTAAATTCGTCAATATATGATCCAAGAATTTAGAAGACGACAGATGGCGTCCTAATGTGTTTTATAGTTATGTTTTTATTATAGAAAATATCATGCTAAGTAATAACAATTTATTAACAATATTTTATGTACATTTATCATGACTGCTGCTTTTTATTGTATTATTATTATCAGCCATTATTACAAAATAAATATTTTTGTGGGATTTTTTATTTAACTAATATCAATGTAGGGATTATTTTGACAATAGTATATTGTAACTACAATATACTAATTGCGCTATTTTAAGTTGCCCGAAATCTATCACTTATGGAACGATTCTACAGATGATTTCATATTTATTTATTTATTTATTTACACAGATATTACCCTCATCGAGATTGTTACAATTTACAATATCAGAATAAAACACAGAAACATTACTAGAGAACAAATCAGTTGATATTATATAGACCGTAACGATCAAGGATCGCAATGCGCAACGGGAAATATTGATGTTACAAATATTTGAATTATTCGTTTCGCGGTTCGATTATGGTGCTTAGAAAGAATAGGAAGTGTTGTAATTTTATTTAAAAATACCAGTAATTATAATATTTCCACTGCTAATTTAGTGTTTTCGTATGAAGTCAAGTATCTCTTTCAATTATAATCGCATTTCAAAATTTTGGTGGTCGAAACGGCGGAGAAATAAAAAAATTTCTATGTAGGACAAGGTAAATTTACGCACCAAATATGTAAATTGCTCACTTTTGGCTACTTGGTAATGTGGAGCCAAGGAGATTCAAGGATAAGTTGTTACTGTCTATAGTTACCAGAAGCTACATCTTCAATGCAAGATTGAGTATATAATGAAAATGGTTCCGATATTTGAATTTGTAAAGTTCAAAGGGCGAGGTCCATCTGCTTCCGTCTGCATTGGGTCAAGTTCGCTAGTTTTTCGAATTCCCTCCACTTGTCCAGCAATCCAAAATGAGATAATGAAGGGATTCTTAGGTTGTGAACGTGATAAATGAAATTGAATCGTTTTTGGTAGACCCACATCCAGTCTTCCTTCCCGGCAGCAAGTGGCGGATGACGAAGTTTACCCACAGGACTTTGATATAGTATAATTAATTGCAGAAAATATTTTAATATCTATTTATTTGATTATTTCATTTAAACATCGAAAGAGTCGATTGTTTTCACAGGCCTCGGTTCCGTGACATCCGTGACAACGCCCCCACTGTAGCAATTCATGAAAACAATAAATCCCAAGACACAAGAGGAAAGGACCGAGAGTCAATTTGATCCAAGGGGTCCTGTTTAAGGCACCGGGTAAGGAATAGCTAATTGCAATTGAAGCTGACCTCTGGAATGGTTGGTGGTAGGCCATAATGAAAGGCTTTCGTCATCGAGGACAACGCACGACAAGGAATTGTATTTCTTGGCATCCATTACAATGATCGTATTAGTTTAATTAATATTAAATTTGTCCACACACAAGTCAATTTACACCCGACTTCTAATTCCGAATTCCGTGAAACAATGGCTGCCTATTATCTATACCAATGGTAATACGTGGCTTCATTCTTGCGTTTAATTTGAGTAACTAGATAATATTTATTCAATAACATTTAATTATACATGTAATACTAAACAGACATTATATCGGGTATATATAGCAAAATTATATAGCTGCTAGTGTTGAGACTGGATAGTCAATTTGTAGTTTAATTCGTTATTAAGGTCACCAATGTTTGACACCCGTCGTCTCTTCTACCTATATAATATGGTCAATATGACTTAAAGTACTACTGAATATTTATGTACTTTTGTACTAATCGAACGAGCTATTCTTTTAACGATTAGAAATCATATTTATATAAAAATTCTTTGTTTCTCTAAGATTAAAGATGTGGAAACAATTTATGTAATCAAAAAAAAGCGAAAGATCCTTGAAGCTGGAAAATTTTGGCTCCCTAAAGGTATGATTAAATGAATTATAGTAATTTATCTTATGTATATATTACTTATAAAATTTATCTTATGTCTTATGAAATGTATCGTATCAGAATATCGTAGACTCCCGTGCCGGTGCCTTCCAAAATAAATGCACCATAAGAAGCAAATAAATGACTAATTTAATGTTCCTGCCCTACAAAAACAGTCTTAAAATGTTTTTGGCACATTGACAGTGAAAATAATAAAACTTGACACCTTTATTTTATTTTCGTTAATTCTCAAACACAACTTGTTATTGCAAAACATGCGACACTAATTAGAGTAATATTTAATTATAATCTTGTAGTTTAATTATTAAATGAGTTCTTGTATTTCTGTAGACTAATAGATAGAAGTAAGGCAGGCCAATGGTCTAAAATTTGGCTCATCTTTGTCTAAGGAAGAAAATAATTGTGGAAGGTCAGACTTTGCAATAATACAGAGTACAGAGGATCTCAAAACGATTTGCCTCATAATATGACTATATGGCATACGCTTAATCGACAATTTGATAACTTTTACGGTGCTAAAAATTGGTAGACTTCCAAAAAGGTGAAAATACAGCCATTGAAAACCACATTTTCCCTGCCAATAGAAATATTTTTACACAAAATATCGGCAAAAGTCCAGGGAAATCAACCATTTTCATAAAAGGTTGCAAAATATCGGTATGTGGATGTACAAATATGCACAAATATGCTGATTGAAAGTTATACAGTTTGCAAAATATTAAGTTGAAAATCCCTGTGAATTTTGTGAAAAATTGGGGGAGGGGGGGGGGTTATTAACTTGTAACTAACTCTTTAAAAATAATTCGGAAAAACATCTCCATATAGCTCTTGAAGCAAATGATTTATGAGACCCCCTGTAGACAAGACATTTATATAATTGACAAACGCTAATAATACCTCGAGAGTTTGCAGAACGTGTTCGTTGTCTTGGTCAATAAATCTCTTTCGTCGTCGTTTCTTTTCACCGGCGACGCCGGCAACCACCAACGGGACGAATGCAAAAAACAAGGGAATGAACAAAGCCAAAGCAATTATCCCGACGGGGAGTAAAGCCAATGGCAAAACGACTGGAGTCAAATTCGCCCCCAGAGTACTTAAAACAGCCAAAACGATAACAACCAGGACGAGGAAAAACGAAAAAATTATCTTTCCGACTTTGACAACTTTTGTGGCAACGACCGTTTTGGAAAACACTTTGTCCTCGATTTCTGGGGGCTCTTCCTCCTCCTCTTCTGGCTCTTCTGTCTTATGCTCTTCAGGGTAGTACTGTAAGTAATAAAATTAAACCTATAATTAAGGAGCTTGTCTCCCGTATACGAATTCTTGGTCTGTCGGTTACAGTTTTTGTTTTTGTTGCCAGAAAACTTAAGAATATCAATTTTAATTCGGGAATTTTTCGTGGAACTTAAGCTTTTTTATGGAAAATTATTGATGTTATGATAATTATTAATTAAAATGTATGACATAAATATTTAAACATTTTTAAATTTTGTACGAAAATAATTTGTGGCAGTGTACATCTTCATTATCTACTTTAAATAATATTATTTATTCGTTATCAAATTCTTTACCATAGGTTGCGGGATATGATCATGCTGATAGGAAATTGGAGGTTTCATGTAGGAGTACAAATTGTCATTCTCTGTATGTTGGTTTTGGCTCGGTTTCTGATGATGAGAATGGGAATTTTGTTCTGGAGATTTGTGATGAGTGTGACTCTGTTGAATTTCCACAACGGGGTTACTGGACGGAGCTTTTAATTGCAATCCGATTTCATTTTGAACAGGGACTACGTCGGCATAACTATTTTGAGAATTGTCAACTTTTCTCCGAATTAATTTTATCAAAGAATTTGTATTTCGGTTTTGCTGGTAAACACTACGATGACTATCTGTATAAACGGGCGTTTCTATTTTGTGGGGCACAGACACCGGGGCTCGGATGCTCCAGTTCCCATTACGAGGAATACTGCTGTCATTTATTGAGAAACTTGTCATTGTCATAGAACAAAGACGTGGCACCAACACACTCACTACAAGGAACAATTTAAATTCACAATTCTGAATCTGAGGTAACATTTTCGCAGAAATCAATTTAAGGATAAAGAATAAAGGAAATTATTTTCTAGTTATTTTCAGCGTGTATTGCAAAACAAAGATGTGTTGGGAGATGAACTTCTTAAACTATACTGCCCACATCTTAGGAAAACGTTTGTTCGTTGAATAAAAATGCTAAATATAATAATAAACCAGAGTTGATTTATCTGCAATTTACAGATCTTAAATCTTAACCTTAGTAAACAACACAAATATACAAATTTTCTTTATCAATGGTCCTCGTCATTTCTTCTTTATAGCTAAGTAGTATATTGTATGTAAAGAGTAGACATGGGATTGAATAACAATAAAATTTAAATAATTTTTGAAAAGTTTTCTTCGTCTTGATAATATTCGAAAAGTTGAATTTACAATGCTCTAACAGCACAATTTAGTAAATACATAGATAAATAAGAATAGACAATTCGTTAGTTGCAATTAATTTATGCATGAAAATATGTAGTTTCTCCTCTCAAGTCCTTGGTCCCACCTCTAGTATTTTAGTGTTTGTAGCATTCTGTTTTGGGCCTGCCGGTATGTAATTCTTGGCAAATTATCTGTCAGTCAGTAGGGCAACATGCATAGTAACATAGGTAATGCAGTTAAAATTGCATGTGCATGTAACACATAATAGAAGGAGTGGATACACAAAAGTACCTGCTGTGATTCTAAATAGTTAATCTCTGCAAAAAACAGTAAATCTCTAAATATAGCCATATAATATATAAGTACTTCCCATTTATGTACAAGCCATGTCATGTCTATGTACCTATATCTCATTATGTGTATGACGATGACGCTTAAAGCTTTAGCTTGCTCATTATTATTAAGTAATCATAAATCACGAAACGAAATGCGCCTTTTAGTGTGGCCCATTCTCTATCATATGGTTATCGTATGTAGCATAATATACCATAGATCTTTCAGTCAGCAAAAGAAAAAAACTCAATCCAGAGGTCGGATAAGATAATATAGCTTCTAAAAATATTGTCTTCTGAATGTTTATCACACGTAAACTTTAAAATTAAATAGTATTGCCAAAATAGGTAAAAATAGTTCGTTAATATTAAAATAGTTTGAAAATAATTGAAAGCCCTGGAAAAAATTATTTCCATATATTCAAATCAATCACAGCATGACAATATACGAAGTATAGATAGGCAAGTCTACAGAAAATATTTTATTATCCGGCCCCGGCCAAGCCTATTCTCATTTCATGAACAAACCGTGAGACACAATGAATTGCATCTTTTTTATTGTTGTCTTCGTATTCCCCATCTTAATATACCTACTTATGCAATGCATTCACCTGCAATTTTATTGCTTTTTCTTCATTCCTCTAAAAGCACTGTGGCTCTGCTGGGTGTAATTTGCAATGTAGAACAAATATGTAATAATAAAAATATCTAGAACAAAGAACGGAATGTAAAAATGGCTCTATGCAAATCATTAGTATAATATGTAAACATATATTTTCTCATATTTACGTGCGATTTTTAAATAGGGCAGCAATTATGTGTTTGGATAAATCAAGAAAGGGAGTGTCAAGTGCAAGGACCTGCTTCCCCAGCCACAAATAATAATAATAGTATTAGGTCCAACCAAAAAGGTAACATTTATTAACATTTTTATTCCCT
>JAQFYC010006720.1:0-11715 GCA_034694165.1 Tomocerus mixtus
ATTGTAAGTTAACCTAGTTACCTAGACATTGAGCATACTACGACCTTAGGGACTTCGGCAATTCCTAAGGGTTACAAGACGGACAGACGGAACGGTCGTTTACATAAAGTATTGTTCCAATACTTAATAAACATTCATTTACATTACATATTTAAATTAAGATTTAATACATAATAATAATATACAACTAACTATAATGTCATTTATAAGTCATTATCATTAACTGTGTACATTATTATGTAGTGGTACACTACATTATAAGAATGCCTTGAAGTTCTGTGTATGTATCTATCTGTCGGAGTCTATTTTATTCTTAGTATTATTATTCTCTTTTCCTATATTATTAATGTGTCTCCTGAATAAGAAATTCTGCAAAAGTGGATCACATCACCCTACCCCTTCAACCCCCTACCCCGCCCCCTTTTCTAAATAAGAAAGATCCTTTAGATGGTATTAGGTCGAGTCTTTTCGTTACCGTTTCACCTTTCACCTTTTCACCCCCGCCTTTTGGAGATTAGCCCTTTTTGAAAAGCAAACTGAGTTTCGATTATATTTAATTACATAGGTTAGGTTAGGTAAAAACGCAAAACGAGGAATTCCCTGAACATTATTAATTAGGAGACGACAGGAGACACAATATCAAAGACTTCCTAATCAGCTAATCTAGTGTTATGCCACGCAAAAGTCAGTAGTCCCTCAAAATTGTCTCACAAAAAAGTAAGGCTCTCTTTGAAGAACGCTCTCTCACGACCTACAAATTCCACGACAACTAATCACCCGCTTAGCATACGTATTTGCATGGAAATATCCAATTACTAAAAGCTTACCTAAAGGTCCACCGTAATTTTCTGTGGCCTTTGTAGACTTATCCAGGATATCTTGACATTCCTTTTGAAATAGAATGATGCTGTCCTTGCTGGTGACGTCCAATGGAAGAATTTGTACATTTGCCTGGTCTTTGAACTGATTTCTGAGGTAGTCGGCTCCTTGCCCTTTTTCGTCTAAACACCCGGCTAGTACCCGGTAGCCTGCCTCTGCTGCCCAGTAGGCCATTGTGAGTCCGAGACCGGAGTCACAGCCAGTGATCACCACAAGTCTTTTCTTTCGCTCCTCCCGAAGTTTCTTTTCTCTTGCCACTCCAATTCTCCGACGAAGTGTCAAGTAAAAAATTCCAGCGGAAATCGCTGCTCCAGCGTACAAAGGACTTTCTTTAAACAATAACTTCATCTTACCAAAATTATTTTTGTACCACAAATAATTTCAGGGTCTTCTGTTTTCACTAAAAATCTAATTGTGCAGTAGTAGTATTGCTTGTCAACTTCGCTTTCTGTTTCAACGACACTAACACTAACAATCTATATAACTCTCAGCTTAATGCTTAACCTTGCAGCATAAGCTACTAAAATGAATGTCAACGTATCAGTCCTATTTATTTATCTTAATCACTATTTTCTGTCAGTATATGTGGTGCCTCGCCCGTTTAGCAGAATGTTTTAAGTTCCAACTTTTATTTTAACTGCAGTAAATGAGAGAGTGCTTACAAACAGGCGTCGTTTGTGTAAGCAAGTGTCCTGTGTATTCATTATCTGTAGTGTGTAGTTGAACTGATACTGATACCAATAACGTCTGAGCCAGGTTCATAACTCTATAAAAATATACTGTAAGTCATTAATAATGTTGTGTAAATATTAATGTCAGCGATAAACTATTGAACTTTTTATGGGCCTTGACTTTGCTTTGCTTGGTGTGTGTATGCCTAATGCGTATAGTTATGTACATAGTTTTAAGACAATTGCAGACAGAATAGAGAGCAGCCTCCTGATGCTAATCTTGAACTTGAAATGAGTATAAGGTATCCATATAAGCATGAATGTGTTACGTGCAAGAAATATGGCTGAAGGGTTGACATTATTTTCTAGTAAGCGTTTTAAAGGAATCAAAATATATTAATATGTTGTTCTCTGTGTAAAACTCATTATTGTGTTTATTGGTATTCTTAGAATTCATAGAACTACCTTATAGTACACACTACACACAAATTAAACTTATTTTTAATGCTGTCTATTATTGTGTTAGCTTATGATATGCATGCACACATTTACATTTGTTAGCTATTTATTTATCATGCATTATGTAGGTATACATATATGGTAGATAACATTAATCTGCTCTTATCTTCTCTGAATTTGGGTATAGGGGCTTTATAAATATCAGTATTGTGCAGATGAGTGTAAATATATGTTAATGAGTATTTATGGGTAACGTATATCTGCTAGTCTTTTCTACTTATAACCTACTTAGCATGTACTGGTACTGCCTGGTCACATAGAATAAATATGTAAATACATTAGCAAAGGACTCTGCATTACAATACATGCAATAATCATTTACTTGCTCCTCCGTTTGTGTCGTAAAATATTAAAATAGTCAAAGAAAAGCTATTTATTATACTATTTCATTTTTATGTAGGGTAGGTACTATTATCAATGCACGTGAACTTTCCAGGGGGACAGCGGCCAGATGGGGTTAAGGTAGAGTTAGGGTATATCAAAAAGTATGAGCCAAAAATAACGTTTCTGGTAACAAAATGTTTTGTTAACAATTATCTAATATTGACATATAACATTTATTATGGTCAACAATAAAAGTGTAATACGATGTGTGCGCCACAATGCATAACGTCACAGTATTGTGCCATACAATAGTACACTTATTCAATTCAAACAGTCAGATTTTTAGTGCTTAGCGTTTATTGAATAACAAGTGCAACTATTTACAGCTATTAATTACTATAATATGCTTTGTCAGTGTTTGGTGGGATGATTACAATCCAAGCTACAAACCTTGGAATCCAGCACTTCAAAATTGTTTGGGAATTATTATTTGTAGGATTTAGTTTGTGTCCATATCCAGTATATGAAGAGTATCAACTAAAAATGCGCATTATCAGAAAATTATAAAATACGCATTTACATTTTGGTAAACGGTACTACTTATGATTTTGATAGGGCTTTTGATTGTCTGGGAACTGAATAATTAAATTCTTCATTAAACATTATTATACGTAATTAACAACCAGATAATTGCAAGGCATCGTTGCTTAAGGTATTTATTTGCATATTAATTAGTAGTAGTACCAAATTAAGAGGATTAGTTTCCTTATATTGATCATGAATACCTGACCTACATGAATTATGCGATAATCGTGCAATCCTCTTCCGAATCTGAATGTTTTTCATCTTGTTTGGTAGCCGTAGCATTCGTATTTGTATTTGTAACAGAAGCAGATTCGTTTTTCGACAAAATCCTTTGATTTGTGTTTGTATGAAAATTATTGCTGGATTGATTAGCAGTTGATTGAGATTGAGAATGTGAAGAGGATGTTGCAGAAGAAGTAGCAGAAGTACCCGCAAAAGAATTATTATTTCCAGTGCAACATTCGACACTTGCTCGTCGCGCCAACAACATCTTACTACTACGCATACTGGAATTATCGTTAGGTATTGTATTATAATTATTCATGTTGACAACAACATTTCCTCCGTTGAGAATGTGTGGGTGCTGGGCCTGTTTTTCAAGGAGGAAAGGGTTTCCAGCTTGTAGCATTATCGGAGGCAGTGGCAACAGCTGGGGATGACCTCCAGAACCATCACTCTTCTGAGAAATGTCACTTTTTTGTTGCAGATTCGCCAAAGTTTGTTCTGCCGCTAGTTTGAATGCTTGTTGCTTAAGAATATCTTCGTGTTTTTGTTTTGTAGAGATATCTAGGGCAGCAGCCGCTGCAGCGTGGGCAGCGTCCATCCCAGTTGCCGCTTTCTTCTTTGTTATTTCTTCATAGAGTAGCGATTCCTGTGCCATCGTCCTTTTCCTGTCAATAAAGTGAGATGATGTACCCGGAGCTCGAATTGGTGGCCAGGAAATGATTGGCTTGGTCATTGTGGATGTAGCTGCGATGGGGTTGATTGAGGTAGAGCGACGTATTTCCATTGGGTAATTCTGGGTGAATTTAATTGGGGAAATTGTCATTGCCCCCACAGTGTGGTGTTGAGACTCGAGGGACTTGAGGCATTTCTGAATAGACAAAGTAGAAATATGCGGAGGAATTTCCTGGGCATTCGAGTGTTGAGGAATTCCAGCTACAAGAGGTTTGTTGAACAGAGGCAGAGTTTCTACTGGAACGAAATTCGGGACCAAATGCGGGTAAATTATATTTGGATGCAGTTCCATGGACGGATGCCGAGGCGAGAAAGAATATTTAGAACTACTGGCATTGCTGGGCCTGCAAAAAATGCATCATCACAATCACTTAATCATCAATAATCAATAATAAATCATAATCATCAATCACTCAATCATCATCATAATTATATTGATCTACTTAACAGCGTTTACATAAATAGTCAAGAAAAATTAAAATACATATTAGAGTTGGATGTTTTAAATCGCTTTTCGATATGAAAAGAGAAAGCAACTTACGTCGTATTCATGTGACTCCTTACAATAAAGAGGTCCACGAGTTCAAACAAGGAAAAAACAAATATTCTGTCTTTTACTGTTAAGAACAACTTTCATTTTGTTGTTGTTGAGGGAAAGTAGGAAAAAGCTTGTGGAAATTGAACTGGTTTTGGCTAAACTATTTCTTATTGGTGTTTAAAAATCAATGTTGACAATTCTTCAGAAAGACTAAGAATATAGTATGTAAGTTATTTGAATGTAAGAAAAGGAAGTAGAAAATAAAGTGCATAAAAACGAAAGAGTAATAATATATGCTAAAAGATTCAGTTGCATCTTGCATCTAATATTGGATGTGTGCTATAAAATGGTGAGATGAGCTCATCGAATTGTAGTATGGCAGGTAAAGGTCGACTCGAGACCTATCAATTTGCAATTTAATCTAACGAGGATTTAAAAGGTAACGTTGTCATTTTACTTACCAGGAAACTTGTGCTGTGGGATGTAGAGAGTGAGGCTGTAGCTGCACGGAGCTGTTGGGCGTAACCTGGTTTATATTTGAGTGTGATATTTGAGATTGAGATTCGCTATTGCTCTTCACCACAGATTCAATATGTGTCAAAACATTAGCAATCTTGTGAAGAGCCGCATTTTGTGAATGTTTGGTATCACTTATGTTCTGCTGAAGAGGCAGATCTTTTAGAATGGACGCAATGCTCCCCAAACACACTTCGTACAACGCTGCTTTGTGCTTCAGCTCCAGGATTTTCATTTGCAGCAATTTATTCTCGTGTAGCGCCTGTTGGTAGAAATTGTTACTGCTACCCATCTCCTCCGCTTTCTCCGCTTTCTCCAATTTATCCCGTCAACCTTCACAACTAACTAGTCCACTCAAAACTAATCTCCACTCTACGGATATCTTCTTGATTTCTAAAATCCTTTCTCCTTCATCTCAATACAAAATCTAAAACTAAAACCAGCTGTCACCCACAATATTTAATATTTCATGTAGTAGTCTCTCCTTCGTTAAAGTTCAAGAGAAAGTCTATAGTATTACAAATGAATAGGGAACGAATGAAGTGAAAGGACAGTTTTGTTTAGTAAACTGACTGAAGTGGCCTGGCCTAAGCTCTGTAATATTGTATTTAGTAGAAGCGTCCTTGATTTTTATTAGATACATCAAATATCAATAAATACTTTTTAATCGGGAAATATTCCATTAAAAATACATAGTTTTTTGAAGGGATATTATTGGGAGCTACTTTAAATATTCACAACCTAATCGTTTAATTCTTTTATTGATTATTTATAGACCTGTACTGCTTCCACGTAAATAAGTGAATTGTGATGTGAACGTTTTAGTTGTATTACTGTGTAGTGTGGTATTTTAAATGGTTCCTTCCTAAGTATTCCTATATATCCATGCTATACAGAATTGTGGCTCCTATTTATTTCATGCTTTTGCAATCTAAATTACTTTGGTTTTGGCTTTGACTGTCCATGAACTGGAATTATGAGTAAGTATACACTGCATACCATTACCAATCAAAACTGGACTAGGACTAGGTTAATACTAATAGTTATCTTTATGTGCTATATTTACTGCTATACTACAGCTATATAGGGGCAGTATGTATATCTGTATACGTTTGCATGTTTTATTTACTTAGTTTGTGGTTGAATAAAAGGAATTGTCTATTTACATTATTAAACTCAGGCATCCCATTATCATATAGAACTTATGAACTCATGTCCATTAGCATGTACTACACAGCAGAGGGATGTAAACCCCCGCCGCATTCCTATTAGTTGTATTTCGCTGGAGACGTGAATATTTTATGGTAAGTTGTGGAATAAGTCATGCGATCATAATTTATTCATTATGTTTTATAGAAGTGACTCCATGGCTCCTGTATTCCTACGTCTCATACTCTACCTGTATCTACACTACTGACTATACACAAAGAGGTAGCTATGTAACTACCTACTTCTTAATTTGATTTGATATACTGCTTTATGTGTATTATAATTCAGCAATTTCTTCGCATTTTATTTCACTTGTTGAAAATATTTATCTATAGACGAGCTAAAATATTAAACTGTTTTCATTTCCTGGAAAAGGTCATTCTGTGAAATATTACAACAAGAAATAAAGCAAGAGAAAGCAGAAATGCATTAGTGTTAGAATTTTTGGTATTGTAAGTAGGTAAGTTTGTAGTTGAGCTGCTAGGTATCACCTGTAAAAAACAATTGTCCTTCCATAGCTACAAAATGAACACAAAAGGATTTAGATTGACTATGACAATCTGTTGAATATACTTGGATGGTCTTCAAGGTGGTCCTGTCTGTAGTAGCATAATAAAAATCGAAGTGTGACATGACGCGACGGTTTTGTAATGAGACCAAAAACATTTTTTATTAGTTTGAGTATGTACCAAGAGAAACCTAGTGTTTTGACAGCTGCTCCAACATTTGTTTCCACTTTCATAATTATTCCACATAAATTTTCTAATTTTTCATACAAATTTCCGTGCATCGTACAAAATTATTTGTAGAATTATTTTCATATTTGTCCCCATTGTGGATTTTGGCAAAGGGCTTGCATTAAGTACTTTAGTAAGTTTAGTTTTACTTTAGTATTTGTGTATCGTTCTTTTGAAGAGTTGCAATTGGCACTTTGATTGTACTTTCCTTTTCTAGCATTGCTTTCCTTGCTTGCCTGTAGTTAAGTACATAAGCTACAAGGCTTGTTGTATTAACAACACCTTCTGTGCTTACTCTTGTACCTATTGGTATGTATTCTACGAATCATTAGCCTCCTTATATAATGCCATATTTACTTATCCTTAGCTTCCATCTGTAAACTTGTGCATTGCTTTGAAACTTGTTTGACTGTTACTAAGCGAAACATAAAGCGTCAAGTGAAGCAGACAGACATACAGACAGACAGACAGACAGAGTAGAGAAAGTCAAAGTGAGAATATGTTGAAAGGTTGACTTGGTTCACATCAGATCTCTTCCCACCTGCAATTCCTATTAAAAGTTTTCTCGTCGTCACCTCCTGTAGAAAGTAGAAATCCCTATTTTCCTGGAAATGATCTAACATTATGTTTCTACTTACATGTCTATGTCTAGCATAGGAAGGTGTCGTGTCGTGTTCCTGTTACTCTAGTAGTCTAGTTAGCCTTCTACTTATTGTCAGTACTTCTCCTTACACACCATTACTTTACATTACAACTTTCCCCTTAATATCCCCTTGCCTGATGGTGTGATAATAAAAGACAAAAACACAAAAGTAATCACTCGCAGCTGTTATCCTAGACTTTATCCTTTACTGGGCTTTCTCCTACTAACTATGTGCTTTCTCTACTTTCACTAGCACACTAGGGGTTTTAACTAGGTAGGTGGACTGCTACTGTATTGGATAGCCATTTAATGCCATACTATATCCATATACTAGTCATACTTAATGTATTATTGGACAGAAATTATGCAATACTTATTATAATGCTGTACAAATACATAACTATAGAATTATAGTATTTCTCGTGTATATCCTTACTATAGTAGAAGTAGACTATAGTAGGGAAATAGTATATCGATTAATAAAAGGAAATGTTTTTTCCTTGCTTGTCTCGTCTACATTTTGGTTGGATGATATGGTTTTAGTTTGCTTGGCTATGTATGTACAGGAACTGTGGTTCTCAGCGTAGAATGTGCTTCATCCCATTCCACACCTTTAATGGAGACGATAATCATCAAGAATGGTTATTAAATCGCTATTTATGAGACTGCTTGCTCAGTTCAAAGCAGAAGTACTAAGCCATTTCCATTTCCCTCATCCTTTGTCTCTAAAGAACCTCCGCCATCATTTAGTACAACTTCTTTCACCCTTTTACTCCTAAAAGACCGTCTTTAATATACGTACTGTTGTAAATATATGTAAGTGTACAAATAGCGTAGCAAGGACCGTAACGGTACCTGACCTTAACTGAAACTGTAAATGCTATATATATATTTACGTGTGTTTGGGGTATTCAGTTGTACTATTTGTATGTATGTATGTATGTACCTAATATGTACAAATGTGGACAATGCTGTTTATGTTGAGGTATTTAGAAGGGTATCCCCAGGAAAGTTATCTTATACTTAGTAATGGTCGTAGGTAATCCTGGAGTTGTGATCCAATCCAATCCCCTTCCTCTCCACCAATAATTAATTAGGTAGCTTTGGATGTCTCTTCATTGTTGTGCAAGGAACAAAGCCTTTCGACGAAGGAGGCTTATCATGCAGCTATATTACTAAACTTCTCGTAACTTACCGGAAGGCCCTTTTCCTATTTACTACTTAGCATCCCTAAATCCACAAGGACGGAACTTCATTAGGACTACATCTTCTGATGATTATTCTAGGATGAAAATCCTTTTTATCCGTAGTCATTTAAAGAGTTTAGTTATCAAAGGAACCTTATGTTCACATTAGCCATTTTATTGCATATTTATCATGTAAATGACTAAATTAATTACTTTCTTATTACATTGGTACTGCATGATACAATTCTTCTGTAATTTAATACAGTGCAACGTTTTAAATGAAATTAATGCATGCATGAGATGGGATTATGCACTTTTTGAACTAATCTGTGATTTTGAAACAGTAGGAAAAAGTTGTTATACTAAACTAAGCAAGTGTATCAACTAAAAACTCTTTTCTCTTGTTAAGTTCTTACTTCTTAATGCTTTTATTAATACATTTGACAAACTGTTTCAGTCTTAGCTGTCTTCCTCCCAGGTTCTTCGTACACTGCTGATAATTGATCTGTATATCTGATTGCTACAATTCGAGTCTAGGATTCTTGTATGACGGCAATCCAATACGATTTTACTTAGTGTAGAGATTCCACCCTAAATGAGCAAATCTTTACACAAGGAGTGATGTTGTTTGGCTTGGAAATGGAATTTTGAAAAGCATACAAACACGATCCATGGCATTGTATGCTATTTTGAGCCCATCGTTGGCTGGACAGAAATATATTTGTCAGAAAATATAATTTTCTGGCTGAAAAGTAACAAAAAGTTTATATTTAGCATGGGACGCTATAGTACTTGATGTATTCAATTTATGTGACGCATTTTCACTTACGGTAAATGTAAAATATGTATATTGTAGCTTCTACATTTTGGACAGAAACAGAATACGTTATGAAATATGATATTCAAGAATAATTAGCAAAGCTTGTCTTTTCTCCCTTTGTCTTTGCTTATAGTAACACATTGACATTGTCACTATGTACACAAGCTGAAGTGTGTCGTGTATACACAGAAGAAATTGGATGGCAACATGAAGTGCGTGCAATCAGCGGGGCATTATCTGCACTCTTGCATGGAACATGTAGTACATAGACACGAAAATCATCTGAAATGGAAATAAGAGATGATAGCACCTTATTGGGTTGAAAGTTCTGTGTAAAAACATACGATAAAATAATATATAGTTAACGCTTGTGTTAGGATTCTTGTGAAAATCTACATAATTCAAGGCTTCCTGCAGAATAAGTACTGCGTACATACGCATACACGACATATACAGTTACAGTGCAATATTTATGAACATTATATGTATATGTATAGACACTAATAGTAAAAGCATTGCGGTGATATGAAAGGATGAATATTCTGACAATGGATTTGTTTTAATTTAATTCAGAGAGAAAGGGAGAATGCAGATATAATATTTTCCTTTACTATATTTGAATAAAGCAGGAAGAGGAATTGTGGTATTTGTAGGTTTTAATGAAAAGAAGGTTATGCATTGCAGTGATGTGATATTAGCGGATGAATGAGCAGAAGTTTGGCAGAATTGTTAATTCCGACAATCTCAAACAACCAACCGAGGCACCACACCATCTCATCTCAAAGTATGCTATACACGTTAACTAGATATGTACATTAGACTATGGAGAAGAATATTTAATAGTAGTATCTATTTAGTACTAGAGGCCCAAGGAGAGGAGTCATGACATCGTGTCGTGTCCTCGTGTCATCTTGCTGTTGAATCGGCGAAATGCCTTCACGAATCTCATCTTTTCAGATTCAAACAGGATGCAACATGAAATGCCTGAGTGAGCACATCCAAATGCATTATGAAAGAAGTGAATATCCATTTGGCACAGAGCAACTCACTCAGGGTCCTCTCCTCTTGCAAATAATGTTCTATTGTTATGTAGAATGTTGATATTCTCAAGTCAAGTATAGTATCCTTAATGTGTGCTGGAGCTTCTGCCCTCGAATATTTTACGTCGTGGTCAGTAGTCTTCTTTGCTAGGATCTTACTATAGTAGTTTCCATTTCGCTGTACGAACATCGTACTCAAATATTTAAAGGAAATAAAAGCTGCTTTGAAATAAAAAGACGATACCTGTAAAAAATAATTGACTTTTTGCTCTCACATCGTCAATAGGGACTCTAATAGCATCAGGAGTTGTTTTTATTAAAGTTTAATGACATTATGGAACATGGTTGTACATTCAGCAATTAATTACTATGTACTCGTAATAAAGTAATAATGAAGGCTAAAGAAGATTGGTTTCATTTCTTAAGAACCTGAATTATGTGTTGCCAAATACGAAATACATGCTTTGATGTAGACATTGCACTAGTATATTTCGCTAGAAGGATGTAGAATACTAGATCACACATAGTACTTTACAACAACAAGCTAAATAGATCAAGGTTTTGTTAAATAGAGTACTACCTATAGCTATAATATTATTTGCTATTTGAGGTGTGACATAAACTTGAATGAGCTGTGGCTCCGAGCAATAACGAATTTCATGGAAAGATCTGAGAATTGAGATGTAAGGAAAATATTAGGGAAGAGGAATCAAAGGAAATGTGACTAGTGAAAGGTGGTGGGCTGTTGACGAAGGTGAAAGCAAAATCGGGAGAGAGAAAAGTGAAAGTCCAGATTCTTTTCTCTCTGTGACCCTTGCCCTGCAGTGAGTGATTGGCGTAATGATGCGCTTGGGGAATGGGACACGGGACTACGTAAATCAAACAAAGTCTTGGCATCACATAAGACTGGAGTTCCCCAGAGGACAATACTCAACCGGGGACATAACACATAACTATTGCCGATAACTTTGGAATGTTTGTAATGTATAGGTAGATATATTAGTAGAAGAACAGCGAGCAATTGGGGGCTACCGGTCTGAGTTTCAATCTCTCTCTGGAAGGTCCTCGCTTCGAATCCCGTCAGGGACCG